>JANTOP010070106.1:0-21761 GCA_027564815.1 Symmerus nobilis | reverse complement strand
TTAAAATAATTATTAAGACCTTCGTAGTTTGCTTTCTTAAAATCAAACTCGTAGGAAGGAATATCCACTACAGTCGCGTCATATTTGGTGTTTAGTTTAATATCGATAGGATCATGATAGCGATCAACTTTAGAAAGAGGGAAATCGCTCTTCATAAGGCTGACATCATCACGGCAACTTGACCAAGCATAATCTAGAATTCGACCCTGAAAGTTAACCATACGATTAATTTGGTTCAGATCTGCACTTAACATAGTTTCGATAACTTTTTCAGAAGGTGATCTGACGTTAGTAGGCAACACAGTATTACCAACGTCAGCATCTTCCAGCCATTTTACGCATGGTAAGTTGAAATCACCCAATACCAGAACATTGTCGATAATGGAGGTTGATTTGGTGTAGTTGTAATAGCGTGGCTATACGAATTGTACATGTCTTCAGGTGTGCCTGGCATAAATATAAATTCCTATCCTGAAGTGGTACTTTGACCCCGATTATCTCCAAATGCTCTGAATGGGCGATCTCAACAACCGCGCTATGAAATCTAGAGTTTATGGCGATGGCTACACCGCCGCCATCCAATTTACTACTATTAAGTACAGATCTGTCCTTTTTAAAGAATATAATATATAATTTTCATTAAAAAGTTCAGCAGAATTGACGGAGTCATTCAGCTAAGTCTCGCTAAGCACTATTGCATCATAATTTGATGCGCAAACATTAAGGCTAAATTCATTAACCTTCGTCCTTAGACCCCTTACGTTCTGATAATAAACTGTAAAAAGGTTATCGTTGGGTAGATTTGTGGACGAAACAGTTTCATCCTTTCCTCTCAAATTCGTCGGATGATAAGATATACTATCAATGTTCGAAAACAGTTTGTCATAATCTGCAGCTACTGCTTTGTCGGGAACACCTAGTTTTTTCGGCGGCGTACAAAATCGCACATCGAACAATGTTCAGGAAGCCCAATTTTGAATGACACGTAACGCAACGATGTGACATCACAAGAACGGGGACAGTATAAATGGACGGTAAACGCACATGGGTCAACACGAAGTTTCGATGATAAATATTGAACAACATCAGACGGGACCGTACTTGCATGCATATATTTTACGTATACCCATTTTGTAGGAGGAGCTGCTAATATTATTTTTCGTAACTTTAAATATTATTTTTGGTTGTGCCGACGTCACCTGTGAGCTTTCACTGTTTGAAGATGATGCTATTCTTATTTCTGATGTTGATGTTCTCTCTTTGTAAATCGGGATATAAATTTTTAAAATCAAAATTTTGGTAAGAATCTTGCTGCTGAAAACTATTTTATCTCGATAGCCAATGAGCTAAACCATCAAACTAATTTTAGATTTTTATCGATAAAAAATTATTTGAACCCATTTACGAGATTAATTTAGGAAAATTGATTATTTTCCAGTACATCGGTTTAAATATCAAAATTTTGTTAAGAAAACTTTCACCGATTTGACTGAAATTATTTTCTGGGACTGTGAATGAGCTAAACTACAAATTAATTTCAGGATTTTGACGAAAAAAAATTATTTCAGTGATTTTGAACATTTAAGAACATTGATTAGTTTCTAGGCAGACTTGTCTATAGATTTCAAAATTATTAACATAATTTTTGCCCAAATAGTAGATAAGCGAAATTATCAACGTAATTTCAGGTAATCGAAATAAGGTAAGTAGATTAATTTTATTTAAAACAATTCCATACAATAATTTATATAATAAAAGAATAATTTGATTCGAGATTAATAACTAAAAATTCGGTGCAGTGCAGCACCCTTTTCCGTGTTAAAAAATTGATTAAGACGGATTCCTGTTTGGTGTGCGATATTTATTGGACTTCTCGATCCTTTGGTATCTTTGCAGAGAAAAAAAAATCCAACTATTAGGATTCAATTAATAATTCAGCAAAATTAACACGCAGATTGGTAATATTTGTTAGAATTTAATTTAAAAATATTTCTTACAAATTAAATGCAATTTATTGCTAAATATAGCTTGAATACGCGGATGTAATGTTAGTTGTAAAATATATAAATATTTTATGCGTTTCAAGATCTCAAGGAAAAATGAATAGTAAATTAGAAAAAGAAATATAAAATATATAAACTTATTGTAATGTTAATTCTAATTTTAATTTTAATCATAATCATAAAATATTAAACGTATCCATTAATTTATCAAGTTGATTTTATAAGAATTAATAATAATAATTATATTTAAGTAACATGGTTTAGTTTAGTAGATGAATTAGATATTGTTTTAACATTTGTATTTCTGGTCTTTACCGATTTCTGTTCATAGAAAATTGAACCGGTAATTTGTTGCACAATTTTCTATATAATTCTCATAATGATCATTATCGCCCACCCTACATTATTCGCCTTCTAATTTATTTTCTGACTGTTTAGTTCCTAATAACATACATGCATAGAAAAATTATTAATTTAACTTAAATAAAAACAATATATGCATTTGTCAACGTCGATTTTTGAAGGCTATAATTATTCGAAATTATTTTTAAAAGATTTTAAGATAAATTGAAAAGAACCCATTAACAGAGAACACCAGAAATAGGAAACGGAAAAATTGCAATCTATATTTTATAGATACGAAATTTCAGTCCAAGGAACGTAGGGTAAAAATCGGAGACTGACATATGCCATTATCCGAGATATTCGTTGGTTCAATAAAATTTCAATAGAAACACCCATAGAAAAAAATAGGATTATTATTCCATTGTCTCGGATATTAGAGGAAATTACCAATAAAATATGAATTAATTATTATCAAATTTATTCAATTAAATATATAAATAATTAAATTAAAATTTGTTTGGGAAAAAATTATAAAATTAAGAATTACATGTGGGATAGGGATTATACCATGAAGTAATGAAAGTAAAAGTTTTTATTATTTATTATATTTCCTCCTCATTTAAATTGATATGCAAATTATCGTCTCAGCACCTCCTCTCGAGATAATAG
Source organism: Symmerus nobilis (assembly GCA_027564815.1). Lineage (NCBI taxonomy): Eukaryota > Metazoa > Arthropoda > Insecta > Diptera > Mycetophilidae > Symmerus > Symmerus nobilis. Next base: position 18,744 of record JANTOP010070106.1, on the reverse strand, counting down.
TTTTCGATGATCATAAAAAGATTAAAATATATTTTAAAATAAATATTTATAGCCTTGGCAATCAATATATTTTTTACGGGGTAACCCAAAAATTTTTCGAAGTCCGATTGTCTATACCAAACACGGAAAATAAACAACAATTAAACCAACGAACAATTAAATAATTTTCCTTGATTTTCGTTCCACTTTATTAAATTTTGTGTGTAGTGAAAGCGTATTATAAGTTAATAATACAATAAACGAGGACACTATTTCTAATTATTTTGTCTAAATATGTCTCCTATTAGTGGATTGATTGTATATTAATTGAAATTAAAATTGAAATTGAAATCAAAAATTAAATAGTAATAATTTTAGTAGAAAAAATCATTTCGAATAATAATAACAAGAAATTGCCTTGAATTCGAGTGTCTTGTTTAAAATATCAAATTTATATCAAGAGTGCAATTTGTCCGTAACTAATGAGAAATTAAAATTACAGAACTTTTATTAATAAATTCAAATCAATTTTTAAAAAATTGAAAGTAATATAATTCAAATGGCCTCTTTTCGTCAAAGGGTCAAGCTTTTTATTAATAATCGAACTTGATTGGTACATAATCTTATCTGAAATCAGGACTTTTTTCTCAGATTTCTAATTTGTATACCTAACCTTCTGGACTGTCAGCCGAAAAATATAATTATCGATATTATTGTTAAAACTTGTTTTTTAATTAAAATTAAATAAATCATAAACACACAATTACAACAAAATGCATACTAAATACTTCTTTTTTTTCTTTGTATGTTGCACTAATTATTCAATTATATTTAATTGAAAATAAATAGGTAAACGTCAACAAATTGGATAATTAATCATTTCCATTTAATTTTTCTCTTAATTTTATTGAAAGTAAAAAAATAAATAAATAAATAAATTTTCATTAGTAACCGTTTGTGACAGAATTATAGAATTTTTAATAATTAATACAGATAATATAATAAGGAAATTAACTATTGATTTTAAATTACTTTGTAAATCTTGTCTATCGATTTAATTAATTAAAATGACTATTTAGCTTGTCCATTCCTAATTAATTGCAGTAATAAAAATCTTTGTCCTTTCTCGGTAATTAAATAATTTAACTTATAGATTAGATTTTAGATTGCTCGGATTGCTAAAAGTTGAAATATACCATTTCGAAATTTATCTAATATTGATAAGAACTTCCAGGTTCAGTTATTATCCAATAAATTATGATAGTTTAAAATCTAGTAATCTAACAGTAATTCATTGGCCAATATTAAAATGGTAAATCGATTATAGATTAGTTTCACTTTTTTACATGCCTATTTATTTACGAGACAACAAAAATGCCGCATACCATATAGGGTGGGACAGAAAAAAAAATCGTTGGTATTGTCTTAATTGATATTTTAATCTAACGTTTAAAATCCGCTTTTCAGAGACATGTATCATGTTTCACGTCATTTTAAAATATTTTAACACGACTATACCCCCCACATAAGAATTGTTATTTATTTAGCCACCCGTTCGATAATTTATATGGAAGAATATTAAGTAATTAATAAGCAAGTTCATTGATGCATAATCAATGGTTTTACAATACATTCGAAGCAAAATAAAAAATCATATGTAATGCAATTTTTTCAAACCTTGAAATATGGGTTATGGGTGGTAAAATAACAGTTATTCAAGAAATTATTTGTAATTTCGGCGGATACACGATTTCTATTTCAAATAAACTAAATATAATATTTATTGATTGATTTAAATTGATTTATGATTAAACGCTATCAATCAAATCGCTTCCCCGCTATAGTTATTTCCCGATGAAATTTGGTACTGTGCGGATAACTAAAATATTCAGTATTTCAAAATCTATGTCATAGCTCCATTATTTTTGAAGTTAGATCTCTGAAATTTCGAACAGTTATTCTCGAAAGATCCATAATTCGATCCTTAGAACAGGTCTTTTGCACTTTTCTTAAGAAATTCTCAAATAAAAAAATTCGGAAGTTGAGCGAATAAATAATTTATTCTGTATTTTGAAATCTACTTCAAAATTCCGTAATATCGCAAGTTAGATCTCTGAATCTAGTTGAATTGGCGTAGATCAAGGGTCGGCAACCTATGACCCGCGGGTCACCGACCCATTTGATAATTTCAAGTGACCCACTTGAGTTCTGAAAAGAAAGTGTAATATATAAACAGACAAAAATTAAGAAACTTCCAAAAGCTTATAAAAAGCTTCCAATACAAATATTATTTTATTCATTATCGAATCTGTTCATCTCCCAATAAATAAACTTAATTAAAATCGGAAACTTTCGTTACAACGCTTCGTGGAAAATTAAAATCTGTACGAAAGCTTTAATTAATTGAATTGAATTGAATTGATGAACAAAAGTAGCATGGAGGTCAGTCGTAGTCCTTGTTCGCCGTTTCATGAAAAACTGATCTAACAGCCAGAAATTTTGAATAAATATATAGAGAAAATTTGAAATTTCGTGAGAGGACGGTTATGTGGAGAGAAAATAGAATTTAAAACGTAAAAAATTAGGTTCGAAACTTAAAACTTTCTTTGAGCTTACAATGGGTTGAGAAAGCTTTTAACGAAAATTTCATATTTTATCTAAATGTAATGAATCGAATAAAAATTACATCTCTAATTACATACAAAGAGATTTTAATTGTAAGCTTTCAATGAGCTTTCGATATTGTTAAAGCTTAATTTTGGAGAAATGTGAATTTTCATTAAAGGATGGTAATTTGGATATAAAATAGATTTTAAAACGTATAAAATTAAGTCCGAAATTCAATGCTTTCTTTGAGCTTACAATATGCTGAGAAAGTTTTTATCAAAAGTTTCATATTTTATCTAAATTAATTAAATCGAATAAAAATTAGATTCCAAATCATATAAAATGACATTTTAATTTGAAGCTTTCAATGAGCTTTTGAGATTTTTTAATCTAATTTTGGGGAACATTTGAAATTTCGTTAAAGGATCGTTGTTTGGATAGAAAATAGATTTGAAAACGTTAAAAATAAGGTTCGGAAAATTAAGCTTTCTGGGAGCTTTTAAGTTTTTCCAGAGCTTTTGAACCAAATGTTTAGTTTTGATATTTTTGTATTTTCCCTCAACTAATTTAGAAGCTATCTGCATCATTACATTTTTTTGGATCTGAAAAAAATAATTGGGAAATCCAGATCAAATGTCCCGATGTCCGATATTCAAGTTTCTCGGTATGAGTTTCTCTTTTATACGAATTTTTGATTTTTCTTATAGATAAATTTAATTTTCATATTTTAACTTAACTGTTAAAGCAACTTTCTGCGTCTTTACATTTTTCTTCGGCACACAAATTCGGCACATCTTATGGAGACGTTGACCGCACGCCAATGCTCCACTTTAATAATTTTTTTCCCGCATTTAAGCAGGGAAGGAGTTGGGTGGCATCACATTCACCAAAAAATACTGTTTTAAAAATGAAAATACCACTGACCCGAAACGTTGGTTGGTTGGTTTTGACCCGCAGCCTAGAAAGGTTGCCAACCCTTGGTGTAGATATTTTCTAAGCTTTCACAATTATATTCTCAGACAGGATTTTATACTTTACCTACGAAATCTCCGAGTTAATTCCTAAACAACCGAATGGGGTCCCTAAGAATCCCTAGTTTTTTTTCTCAAAATCAGAGGCGTGAAATAAATATCTCTAAGAGGTGTGCAGAATTTTATTACCTTAACAAAATTTGTTATGTCGTTTGTGAAATTCCAAACTAAGTCCAAACTAAGAAAATTGTCATCCTAATCTGACCGAGGAATAAGTAATATATTAATTGGACTTATAAAGGACGAAGAACTTGTGAAACAAACTTTTCCATTAAATTCATCCTCTGATTTTAGGGAGATCGATACAGGGTGCCCCTATGAAATAGGACACTTTTTTGAAAATGGTCATAATTTTCCGGAAAATTGAAAATTTAAAAACGTATCCAAATATGGGCCAAATATTATCGCCCTTTTCCAACCATCTTTGCATAATATACGATTTAAAGACTGTTTTTAAATCCTTGAAGACCAGAAAATGTCGGCCAAAAGTGGATAAATTTAGGGAAAATTACGTGTAAATTTTAAAAGTCTTAGCAGTTCGATAAAAATTGGGATAAAACAAAAAAGTTGAGGTAAAGTTCAAAAATCTCTGGAAAATCCAGAAAATTCCATCAATATCGGGACGCGGGCCAAGAACATGTGCAGACAATAGGAATTAATTGGACAATATTTAGAGAATTCAATTAAATGCAGGAAATATTCAGGAAAATTAATTCAAAGAAATTGCTAAAAAAAAAAAAGTCGGAAAAAGTCGTGAAAAAGGCGAGATAAAATTCGAAACAGATCAGAAAAAATTTTCTAAACTCGGTAAAAATCTAACAGTCCCAGGAAAATGTTAGAAAATCAGTAAAACTTGCGAAAACATCGGTAAAAGTTTGAAAAGCTCGAAGTGGCGGAAACTTTTTAGGCAGAAAAATTGAGAAAACGTGTAAAAAATAGGAGAAAGTCGACCTCATTGAAAGTAGGGGAAATATCTGATAAATTTCGGTAAGATGCAGGAAATGTCAAGACAAATAGGAACAATTTCAGGAAAATGCCTCCTTTTTTACAGATTTTTTTATTGCTTCTGACCGAGCTTCTGACTATTTCAACAAAAGACATTTATTCTGCGGATAGATCTCCATTCCACAGCTAGAAATTAGTGACAAAATTCGACAGAACTGAATAACCCTTAACTGTCTATTATAAAGCAAGGCAAATTATACTGCAAATTTCCATCCATATAAAAAATTCAGTAAAAAGTCTGGAAGAACTCGGAAAATGTAAGTGAAAATTTGGTAATGCTAGACAAGTCAGAAAATTATTATTTATTGGATTATTTTGTAAATGTTGAACTAGAATTATTTAAAGGGTGATCTGAATGATCTAAGAGTTATCCGGAGGAATTAGAGAGGGTGTGCTCTACGCCTTCTGTGCATTAGACTGCAAGCCACTGCTCAAAATTAATATTTTTAATTTCCTGATTTTTAAGCCGACCTCCCGGAGTCGTACGGTTAGTTAACCTCATCTCTATCAAATGGAATTAATTTCGAAGGAACTGATTATCTGGTGATGACTTCACAATTTTTATAAATTTAAAAATAATGAAAAATATTGGAACATAGCCTAAACATAGTGATAATTGATTTTTACAAAAATTGCAGGCACGTTTTAAAATGATATAATAATTAACCTTGTTGTTATTTTCTCACCATGAGAAAGTGGAGACGGATTTTTAGGTTTTCGAAAAACGTGCGTACCACACATGAATACCAAAATGATGTAGAAATTCGTCAGGCAGAGAATGAATTTATCATTTATCAGAATTGTCCGAAATGTCCTTGTTGGAATTTTTAAACGTATATTGAGCCATCCCAATTCCGAAGGTTTCATTTATTTAAAAATTGTAAATAACTAATATAAAATAACATTAATTTATTTAAATTAACATAAAGAATATGGATATTAAATTAAAAATAAATAAATAAGTAAAACGTTGAAATCATTATTATATTTTATTGTCCAATTAAATATTTATTTATTTAATTAAATTAATTAATAGTTGCGTGATATTCTTCGCTAAAAAAGTTTTTAATTAAATCTCATCCACATCTGTTCAAAATTATATATACATTTTAAGATTCAATATGAAGTAATAAATATTAAAATTATTATAATATTAATATTTTTTAAATAAGTAAATATTGTATTCTGTTTATTAGTTCAAGGGTGTACAATTATGAATAATAAAAATAATTACCGGAGAACAATAGATAATTTTTTTTTTGCTAAAAAGTAGTTATAATCTATTCTTCAAATTTATAAAAATTAAACAATAAATGCTAACAAGCCCATGGAATGATCTTAAATTGGTAATGATCTTTATGTTTAAATAATAATCTGACTTTGAATTTTAAATATTTTTTTTTATACTTAAAATTTCTTATAATCTGATTTATGGAATTCTGTATATTTAGGTTTGCATGGTGGGCTGATCTATTGTTTTATAATTAATTTAAATAATAAAAGAGAATTATAATTTTTAATTTTTACAAATTTAATTAAAACCTCTGTCAGTGGGTTCATAATTATTTGCAAAACCAAAAAATAAAAAAACGTTATTTAATTATTACCTTAATTAAAATGAATAATATGAACTTCTACGTTCATTTATATGTCAATTCTAATTAAATGCTAATATTCCCAAACCACAAAATCGCGTACAAAACTTTTCATTTCAAATTTATATTTTATATATAAATAAATTTTGTTCTGGTTAATTATTCCGGTATATTTCTTTATTATTAAATAAATTGAAAATTATGCAACTATTGAGGAGATATTTAAATAAAAAAAAATATATGCAAATATAATTGTATTTTAAAGATAATTAAAGTGACAAAATATTTAATGTAAAGATATTCTAACAGGGTATAAATTAAGAAATTGTTAATTACAAATTAAAAATAACTATAATTAATTTTCCAAATTATCTTTATCATTTCGATACATATTTTGAACAACCCGTTAATATTATTGTTAATGTTTGATTTTAACTGAACTTAAAACAAAAGTTCTTTGATCTTATAAATTTATATTCTTTTCTGGGTGTGGGGAAAATATGGGTTGTCCACAATGTATACTCGTAAATCCAAAAAAAAAAACTTAAAATATATCGGCAATTGCACAAAATTCTTGTATAAAGTTCAATTTATAATTTAAAATTTGTGTCTGAAATTAAGCACGAAATATTATGACTTAATGCCTGTATACCCCAGATATGGGCATAAATTAATGTCATAAAAAATGTTATGATGTTTATTCGGGCGTTAAAATATTATATTATTCATAATAATAATAAATTTTATAATAAACCATGTCTGTTCGTTTGCTTCTTTTATATGTCTGACCTCCTGCATGTTTCAAATATTTTTAAAAAAAAATTCAAATCCGTCCTAAGACCAGTAAGTGGCTAGTTCTTCATATACATAATTTCCATTATTGAATTTATAAAATAAATTTTTCAAAGGAACATTATCAATTGGTTAGGTAATTTATATTATAAACATTGAACATGGTAAATTTATGAAAATTCTAATTTATAAATCGAATAAAAACCATTGTTAAATTTTCATATATTTAAACATAAATGACTTAAAGGGAATTGTTTTGGCATATAAAGGTATCATTTTATAATAAAATTTCGGTTTAATATACCAGTTTAATTAATTACCAAGGTTAAGTGTGTTATTAATTACTGGTTGCATTGATTAGTTCATTGACTTGTGTATCTGACATACTTATATTATTACACGACCATACCTTATTACCCTTTAGATTAAATTCATTCTTCCAATATAAATTTAGCCGGACCTGTTTAAAGGTGGAATATTACGTCAGGAATTATGTTGCAATCTAACTATGTACATAATTTTTCATACGATTTCTGATACAATTTTCTTTCGTTTCCCATTGAGGTTGAAAGGTTACGGAAAAAATCGTGAAAATGAAAATGAAATTATATGGCATTTTGTAAGATGCTTGAAACAAAGCATCTTTAATTTTACATATCGTCGGCTTACTAAGAAAATCCATCCAAGTTTTTATTTAATTTACTGAATATATTATTAACTCAATTTGAAACGATCAATCTCTTAAAATTGTATTGGTTGTTGGCCAGTGGTATGAGTATGATTTTGGCAACATATGGGCCAAAATCTCGATGTTTTGGGCAACATTAATTGGCATGAAGAATTCGTTCGCAAGACAGATCAATGATCATTTTTAGTGAAGAAGAAAAAAAGATCTGAAGGAGGGGTGCACGTTATTGGTTTGTAAATAATAGATCAAGGGTTGGAAAAATGTGAAATTTTGTTAAATGATCGTATCTGGATAGAAAATAGATTTTTAAATGTTAAAAATTAAATTCGAAACTTAAAGCTTTCATTGTGCTTTTAATAGCTCCAATAAGCTTTCTGCCAAAAATTCCACATTTTATTTAAATTTAATGAATCGGATAAAGATTCGATACCAAATTATTCAAAATAATATTTAAATTTTAAGCTTTCAATGAGCTTTCGGGGTTTTGAAAGATTTTTTTTTGGAAAAAATTTAAATTTCGTTAAGGGATCGTTGTTTGGATCGAAAATAGATTTTAAAACGCAAAAAATAAGACTCGGAAAATTAAGCTTTCTGGGAGCTTTTAAGTTTTTGTAGAGCTTTTGAACGAAATATTTTGTTTTGATATTTTGGTATTTTTCCTCAGCTAATTTAAAAGCTTCCTGCTTCATTAGATTTTTTTTGGATGTGAAGAAAATAATTGGAAAATCGGGATCAAATGTTGCGATGTCCGATATTCAAGTTTCTCGGTACGAGCTCTTACGAATTTCTGATTTTTTTTATAGATAAATTTCGACTATTCCGAAATATTTAATTTTTGTATTTTTACCTAACTGTTAAAGCAAATTTCTGCGTTCTTACATTTTTTCCAGCCGAAGAAATCTGCACAAAAATTCTCCATTTCTTATGGAGACGCTGAAAAAAGACTGTTTTAAAAATGAAAATACCACTGACCCCAAACGTCTTCTTAATAGCAACTGTGCGACATTTTAAGTGAGTGGATGGATTGATTCACCGTAAATTGCATAAAAATCGCACAATTGTACCTCATACGATTGTACTACAAAAATGAAGGTTAAAATTCGGTAGAATTGATGGCCCAACTGAAGGTTGTATTCGTGAACTCATTAAAAAAAATTAAACTGGTAGTGTTTTAGATGACATCTACGCATCTTCGTCTAACTGTACACAAACAGCCCCTTAAAGTTAGAATAGTTAAGTTGAATAATTAAGTTGTAAGTAGAATTTTCTTCATAGAATATGCTAATCTGCATGTGAGAAAATTCTTTAATATCCGACTTCAGATAGTTTTTGAATTGTCCAGTGCCCAGTTTTATAATTTATAATTGCACAACAATTGCTTGAGATCTGATTAGGATTGTTGAAAAATATATGATTTAGATCAGGGGTGGACAACCTTATCTGAAAAATTCGCGAAAATTAGTAATGGTGGGAAAATGTGAGACAAACTTCAGTAAATGGAGTAAAGTTACTAGAAATCGCGAAAAATCGAAAAAAAAATATAAGTTCGGCGCAAATCGCCCGTCAAAATTTAGAGGTTGATTTTTTTGGAATTATGAGAAATTACTTTCTTCATTATTCGTTTAAGAACAATTTTGCGTTTTTAGATTTTTGGAAATTTGGGAGAAAATTTCTGGGAAATTCAGTTCTAAAATTGAGATGAATAGTCGGAAAAAATTTAGAAGAGTCTGAATATCAATAAACGAATAGAAACAGGAATAGAAACGAGATAAATCCAAAAAAAAATTCAACAAAAGTCAGGGAAAAAATCGTATAAAACGTAAAAAAAAGTACGAAAATAGTGGGGCAAAATCAAGATGATAAAAACGTGGAAGAAATCGTGAAAATCTCTACTCAAAATTTCAAGACATTTCCCGGTTACTTTCTAAGATTTATCCATCTCCTAAATAAGTTCATTCGGCTGTTCCAGATTTTGTCCAGAATTTTTCTACTTCCTCTGGCTAGTACCAATTATTTGTACAACCTTTTCCTATAATATTTGCACGACTTTTCTCAAGCTCTATCAAATAATTTTTGTTTCCCGAAACCCTTAGTTCATCTGCTATCCACGAAAAATCGGTAAAATTTTTAGAATTCTTTCGTGAACGTTTCGACATTCTTGGGAAAAACAACAATTTCCGGGACATTTCCTTACGGAATCGGAATATCTTGTTATGTAGAAATAAACCCAGAAGGGTACAGCCATGAAATTGTAGAACAAACTTTTTACATAAAATTAACTTTTTTTTGGATTATTTTCCCCGGAAAATGCAAGAATTTCTTCTAAAAATCGAAGGGGTTTTCTTTTTGTTGCCTTCATATAAACTACCTCGTCAACCCGACGAGGTTGATTTTTCCGGAAAATCTCTTTTACATAATTGTTTTGTAGGTTATTAAACAACAATTTGGCGTTATTAGATTTTCCGATTTTCGAACAAAACTATCCGCAAAATTAAATTTTCGTCGGAACTAGCTGAACATCTCTTTAATTGAACGTAGGGGGTTGATTTTTTTTTTTTCAAAAAAAAAATGTTTTTTTACGAAATTTTCAATTCTCCCAGAAATTCGATTTAATTAAAAAAAAATTACCATTTCGGTTTTTGGTATCGACTTTTCGCCTTTAACACCTAAGGGGTCATTTCAACCCTTACGTACGTACGATACATCATTAGACGCGAAATTTATTACCAAACAATTCTATTTAAATTTTCCGGTAGAAAATCGTTTAATAGTTTTCAATTATGACGCCACTTTTATCCGGTTGTAAAAATTATGAAATTCAATTGTTAAAATTGAACTGATTCAATAAAATAAATCAAATCGAAGAGAAGAATGTCGATTATTTTAAAAATAGAATTTATGGGGGGGACCCCCCATATTTGTATGAAAATAAATCAATTAAATGAATCCAATTGCAAAAGTTATAATTTAATTTTTCCCGCAAAAACATTTTAAACTAAATTGTTAACATTTTTCCCGAAGGGGTTAATTTTGCGGAAAATTTTACGATTTTCTCCTTGGTTATTCAGATAAAAGTAATTATTGGGTTCTCCGATTTTGTTCCGATTCTCGGATTTCGTTAAAGTAATGTATAATTTTGTAATTAATTGAAGGAATAAGCAAAATAAAATTTTTTGACAAAATAGCGGCTTCTCAAAAAAATAAATCGACTTTTTACCAAAATTTTGGCCTTAAATTGTTTATTAAAAAAAAATATTTATCGGTGAGAAAAAACCTTCGAATAATTACTAAAAAATATACTTAGGAAGCTTGTGTTAAAATATGAGACTGATCGGTTCAGCCGATTCCGAGAAATCTTGGTCACCGACTTTAAAAACACAGTTTTGAGAAAAACGCGTTTAAAGTTTTACATACGCTCTGATACGTCTTTACAAATATGCGTGTAACTTCGAAAATAATCGCCGGATTGACTTGAAATCATAAATAAATCGATTTTTTGAAAATTCTAACTGTATATAACCCCTTAATTGAAGAAGGGGTGGTAGACTATTTTTCTGTATAAAAAAAATCATTTTCTTCCCAAATTTTCAATTTCTTCAGAAAATTGATTTTATTGAATAAAAAATTATTTTAATATTTCGAATTTTAATATCGACATTTCACCCTTAATATCAAAGGGGTGATTCCAACTGTAAGGTGCCATACGTCGTTAGACGCGAAATATAATTTTAAACATTTTTATTAAAATAAATTAACTGGCAGAAAATTCTTTTCTAAAGTAAAAGAAAACATGGACATTTCCAAAATTTCCCACACCTTCTTATATGACTTTTCCTTGATTGATTACCAACTATCCCAACCTTATCTCCATTTTCGTATCTCCTCACTGACTTTTATCAACTTTAAACGAGTTGTTGATAACATTTTCTTAGCTTTCCCCTTCATTATCGGTACTTTTCGGGTTTTATTTCAAATTTCTGGATTTTATGATTTTTTCCCGGACCATTTGGGTCCCGAAGAGACCAGAAAATCAGAGAAATTTGAGTAATAGTGCCGAAAAATGTCGCAGAATTGTAGGAAATGGAAAAATTAACAACTTTTTTAGAATACATTTATTTGAATCCTTCCAGTAATCTCCAACCCATCTTACACCTCACAATTCCCTTTACCCCAATTTTTTGGTGCGTTTCTAGAGTTTCATTTCGTGCTCTTTTTCTGTCATAACACGACGAATGTGACCCATAACTCAATATCTTCCAATTTTGGCCGCAACAAGTCAGAATAAGACTAAAAAATGGTTAATGTTTGTAATATGGTGACAAAAGGACAAACAGTTGGGACGAAATAGTTGGAAAATCTAGAAAATCAAAAAAAAAAATAAGAAGCAACGAGACTTTCAGAATTCAGAAATTCAATTTAAAAATTTTGAATAATTAAAAAAATTAGGGAAAGTAAGGTGTGGGAAAAACGAGATTAAGAAATTCAGGGAGAAGTCTCGGCTAGTTATTAATCTGTTTGTAAATTTTCTTGATTTGAACTTAATTTTTACTGTTACTTAGAAAATAGTTATTAGGTTTCGTAGGTTCTTATGTTTAGTATTACAAACAACTTTGTTCGTTTCACAAAAGTATTAGTCGAGTTAGCAGATGGTCCCGCAGGCCAATTGAATCGTTTGATCGGGCCGCAAGCGGTCCGCGGGTTGTAGGTTGCCCATCTCTGATTTAGATAAAAACATGAAATATAACATAAAGTTTTCGACAAAGTTGGGTATGATTGATGAAGTCAAATACATTTGAGAAATCGTGCAGGGCAAGGATTGGTAACAAGATTTTCTATTTCTATTGGCGTGGTTGACCTCCAGAGTATTTAAATTCTGCTTCGTCCTGGGCTAACGTAACTATTAATTTAACGCTGGGATTAGTTTAATAATATATTTATATTAAATTATTTATTTAATTAGTTAGTTGATAAAACCATTCCAATATTCCAATTCCATAATTAAGTCCAAACAAACAAAAATGAAATGTTATTCAAATTTTTTTCCGACTAACAATAATTCATATCAATAATTTGATATAGAAAAAACAAAAAATTACAATAAAATTAAATATGTAATAAAATAAAATGTAAAATTACGTAATTATTTCAGCATTAACTTATACATCAATTTTACTTAATATTTCAAAATTACATAAGCTTCAATTTCTTACTTTACAAATAATTTAACTTCAATTTTTACGAGTGAAATTATTTAGAAAAAACATTTCTTATAACAAAATTATAATGTGTAATTCAAATAGATATTATAAATTAAACTAATTTTTTCTGGGTAAATATTTGTGGTAAGAAAACATCACACAGTTTTCTGTTCCGCTATTATCCAAAAACCATATATCGTTTTTTCTTTCGGTGTTGCGTGTTCATATTTGTCTAATTCATTATATTAGCTCATCTATTATAATATGCCATCGATCGACCAAAAGAAATTAATGATTTCACAAAGAGAAAGATAATTTTTTTTCTTTCTCTCGGCAGAGATGTAATCATTTAAAGAAAAAAAAAACATAGATTTATACATCGACTTAATTTAAGTTAAATTCTTTAATTGAGTGAAATTTTTAATTGAGTGAAATTTTTAATTGAGTGAAATTTTTAATTGAGTGAAATTTATAATTGAGTGAAATTTCCAATTGAGTGAAATTTTATTAATTTCCATTTTTTTAGTCAAATTCATTAGGCCTTGTAGAGTCGAATTTCCATTTGGATATTTTTTCCCCAAGACATCGGGAGCCCAATAAAATTTCAACATTTTTCTCTAAAATTCAACTACAATTTTGATTTCATATCCCTAATCCACCCATTAATAGAAGAATTTCGTAGATCCTGCTTTTCGTAGCAATTATAAATTTAATTAATCTACAATTAATAATTAAAATTTATTTATAAATTTAATTTAACTCACCAGTATCATCCCGTTGTTCGATCGGCAAAGAATCGGACGCGGATGGTGATGGGGCTGGCGTTGGTATTCCAAATGTTCCAATAATAAATATTGTGATGAAGATCAGTAATTTCTCAGACATTTTCATTATAATAATTTTCTATCTCTCAGCTTAATCAAATAAAAAAAACAAAACAAAACAATTAATTCACGGAATTAAATAAAAAAATTTTTAAATTAAATAATAATTTCGCAACAATTGTTTTGCACTTAATTTATTAAAAAATTATTTAAATAATATGAATTTATTTATTTATGTTTTTTAATTATGTCTTAACAACATTTTAATAAATTAATTTCTATTCATAATTTAATTACAAAAATGAAATTGTTAAATATGTAATTTGTTTCTCAAATTATACAATTAAAATGTATTAACAAATTCACATAAAATCTGACGATTATTATTTTATGCGATACGAATTGTTCAAATAATTTTTAACGTTTCTTGAATGTTATTTCTCGTAATAAAATTTTTATTTAAAAAAAACCCGATAACCATGAGGCTTCTTGCCTCCGTGACTGCTATTGCCTGTCTGAATCAATATTAAACTTTCTACAGAATGTATAATATAATAATTTTTATTGTACACTGTAGAGTACACTGTATTACAGTAAGAAAAAAAAACCAGCAAACAAGAAAATATCTATCCGGAGATGGAGTTGATTTTAAAAAAATTTTTGCTCGCAACTGTAAATGAATGAATTTTTATTTTCCGTGATTAAATATTGATATTAAAACATGTTCTCATAAAGCGTAGTAAAGCCAGGCATAAGATTGGACATATAGTAAATAAGCTCATAGTAAAATTGGATTTGATTTTCATTCATAAATTTGACTACGATTAAAATGCATTTAAGAATAGCCAGTGCGTTTCGTTGAATGAACAAATCGCAAAACATTCAAAATTTTTAACAAGATTCCAAAATCATTCAAAATTTTACAAAAAAAAATGTAGAATAAAGATTGGAAATTTAAGAAAAGGAACATAGTCTTCCCGGAAGCCCAAATAAAAATCAGGTAAATTATTACTTAATAGATAAAATATGAACATGACTTCAGCACACTTAAAAATCAAGCACAGTTTCTATATAAGGTAAATGTACTGAATTTGGACCACTAAAAAATATATTAAGACTTTAATACAGGTCTGTGTGATGAAAATTTTGTAATATTCTGAATTATTATAATGACATTATTTGAAGGGTTTTAAATGATTAATTTATCAATAATTTTTTTAAAATCTAAAGAATTTATCTTTAAAATTGTCATTGAATGTACAGATGTACTAAATTTGGACCACTGGGAAATTGTGCTGCCCTTAATCACGGACCACAATACACCTAATTCGGACCGATTTAGGTTATAAATACGATTTCGGTTATAAATAAATATAATACGTTTGTACAATCAATCATTTTAATTTTTAATTTTAAGCGAAGGTTCAAACGCAATCCCACTTTTATAAAAGTAAAATAATAAAATTAAAAAAATACATTAATAATATTTACAAAGATAAGATGTAGACAAATTTATGCAGAATGACAATGCAATTGTTTAAGTTGAGCCATTTCATCGACTGCATAAGTGCCTCTGGAATTTATTAAAGTCGGTTCCTTAATCTTAGAAACTATGTTTTCTAATTTATACCAAAGAACGTCGTCCTTCTCTGGCCATCTCCAATTGCCTCCACACATTGTCATTACTTTAACAAAACCCACAGTTGGTGATTTCTCAAGGATTATTCCTGGAAATAGTTCACCCTCATATTCTACTATATATTTTTGCAGTTCGTAATCGGTGATATGAAGATTACCCAGAACTTCAATCATAGGTGGTGATTCATAAGTTACTGTCTCTGTAGTGGATTTTGCTTTCTTTGCTAACCTATTTCTCTTCCGCTCTGCTATTTCGTTTTCCTTAGTTTCCTTTCGTTTTTGTGTTTTTAAGTGATAGTATATCCACTGATCACCTGATGCAACCGCAGGTATTTTCTCTTTTTTTGGTTTAATAGAAACGTCTGTTTGTTTCGGCCAAAATAAGTTTCTCTTGAACGGAGTCGGTATATTTAAATTTAGTTCTTTGCCAAGTTCGTTCACAGCCAAGTTCTTTGATTTAATTGGTGTTCCTCGGAGATTGTTATCCGCTGATACAATATCTAATACCTCGATATATATTGGATCACTATCCGATAAAATATTGTTTAGCATTTCGCCGTATATGGTGGAAGTAACATTGTTTACAAATGTCGAACTATTAATTTGGAAGTCATGTTCACCTTCCGATATTATATAACTCAGCATCTGATCTGTCAGAGGTCAATTTGTCCATAGCGCTTTTCCACAAGTAGAACAAGCTTTTATCTTCTTCTGAGCCGTTCCAAATTGTGCAACGCCGGTTCTGTATAAATTTATTTGACTTTTGTTCGCCAATTTCTGTTTCATTATAATTTAAAATTGAGTTAATCTGCGTTTGATTATGATGTTGAACTTCATTGCGAACCGGAGTGCTGGTTGCATTAACGTTCTTTTTGAAACGTTTCTCGTAATTTATGGCATCTTCAGAAAATGGAAACAATCCGCATGCTTTAAATTCACTTTTTAAATTGTCTGACATATTTGGCATATTAAAGAGAATCTTTTCCAAAAGTGGAGCGAAATCTTTACGCGAATTTGCATACCATTGTTTTGAATACGCTGATTATGAACAGCTTTACGCCACGCCGATTTTAATGGATGATGATGATGCAACATCCATTGGCTGCATTATGTGGGTAGCGTTTGGTGGAAGTGCAATTAAAATTATACCCTTGTCTTTACAGAATTCACTAAGTGTTAGTATGAGGTGTAAAACGTGTCCATCTACATACAAAATTATTGGAAATTCTATAACATTTCTCAACAACCACGGATAGAATATATTGGCAATATGTTCGTAGAAGGATTCACTAGTCATCCACCCCGATTCGCTTCTCCCAATTCCCCAACCTTATGGAACGTTTTGCGAAATACTGAATGGAATTCTCTTGTAGCAGTACATAACCATTGGTGGACAAATAAGGCCATCAGCGTTTCCCATAACCAACGGAATGAACGGACTATTCTCCTTTCCTTGCTAATACCAATTTTTCTTTTGGGGCCAAAAAAATGTAGTTTATCGCAATTGTAAATTCTGGATGGTTCATTCAATACTGGCATATGATCTTATTCCTCTAAGTATCGCCTAACTTCAGAAAACCAATTTTTTAATCTAACTTCAGATATGTTGGCACGACTTATCACCAGATTTTGCGATACTATTTGTGAAATTGAAGGATTTCTTTTGCAAAAACCCTCAAAAAAATGTCTTCCTAAATTTAATAAAATCAATTAGAGATAGTCACCTACACTTCGCTGTAAATATTTTACCTGGACGATTGTCTCTAAAATTGTTTGGAATTTCCAAATTACGTATTAGCATATTTACTGTATCCATCAATATTTCCTTTGTAACAGAAAATCCAATCTTTGACATGTACATAATCCAAGCTGAAATATGTTCTTCTTGTTCCTTCGAAAGAACGGATGGAGCACCTACCGGCTTGGAATCATTGCCGTTTTTTAATTTACGTAATAGGGTTGTTTTAGGAATATTGTATTTCTTGCCCACTGAACAAATAGATAATCCAGTTTTAATTGCTTCTAAAGCCTTACATATTGCCTCTTTATTATGTTTGATTAGCAGATCGCTGCTTCTATGATTTGGTGCCATAAGGGCTGCCTTTAAGACCAGTAATTATTAAGATCCTACATCACAATTTATACCGTAGTCCAAATATGATGTAACATTTATATATGGTGTCTCAAAAATGGACCACAACTGGTCCAATTTACGTTCATTACAATGTAGAACGGACATCGATAATTTATAATAAAAATGTTATTTCCCGATATTCAATGATAGGTAAATGTAATAATTATAATTTAAATGAACTAGTGAGTTAAAAAGGACCAAGAATTTAGCCATAAAAACTTTAGTTTACAAATTTACTTACAACAATATCAGATAATAAAGCATTCGTTATAACTTTCACTTCAAATACTCTTATTAAGCAAAAACTCAGAGTATCATCCGGTCCAAATTCGCTCATTTAATTGATTTTGGCTTAATTGCCACTATTTTGCAAAAATTTAAAAAAAAATTATTATTTATTTAAAAATCGTTTTTAAAATGTGAATACATTGTATATAATTTGGACCGAGTGGTCCGAATTCGGGGCTCCACGATAATAATGTTGTCCATAATTTAGTCCACGTCATTTATTGTTAAAAAACACAATTTTTTCGAATTTTTTAATTATATTTATTAAAATATATAATTTTAACTTACTTTTTAATCATTGTACTTAAATTGATAAATAAATGTTCAAGGTAAACTCTTAATAAACTATTTTAATTTCTTGTATTTACCGTAAGAAACTTACCGCAAAAACAATAGGCCGTTTCAATAGCGCGGCAGCCGTTACAATAATGATTGAATTCCGAAATTTTTTAAAGTAAGTAAATTACATAAATTGGAAATATTAATTATAATGTCTATTTTAATTTAATAATTATAATTTGGATCAATTATAATTATTACATCGCTTATTTTTTAGACAAATGTTGCACTTGGTTCAAATTTAGGACTTTGGCCCGAGTTCTGTACGTTTACTTTAAATAATGGTCCAGCGAGTTCATATTATTATAATTTCGAATCGCCTTAATGTATTGACAACAGATAAATTGCATTTGGCTCGGGCTCTATTGAGCTCGCCTCAAATTCGATCGTCACATACGGTACGTCCATTCAAGAATATGATATTCGGTGTAATTAGATTCTTCCAGGTCCCAGAGAACATTTTCTGGGACTTCAGCTTTTCGTCGAGACTGTCAATAATAGCTCTTAGTCTGAAGTTACCAATGTTTTATTAGTAGGGGAGTGTAACCCGTTATGGGACACGTTTTCAAAAAACGTCATAAAAAGTTTCCAATAAAATATTACGCAAATGTATGAACACCATTCGA
>JANTOP010069995.1:0-21775 GCA_027564815.1 Symmerus nobilis | reverse complement strand
GGGGGGGAGGTGAGGTGCTACAAAAAAAGTCTCGAAATCTGGCCTTTGGTCCACCGATCTGGACATTCTTCCGATCAGTGAAAAATATGTGGTACTTGAAGTCTCCTTTTCGAAGCTATACTTTCCATCGACGGACGTGGAGGTATCGGATCGGATAAGAGTTTAATTAAACGCTTTAAAATTTATTTTCCAGCCCAATAAATCGGTAAAATTGAAGATTTTTTTTACCCAGTATTGAAACTAATTTCTCTCTAAATAATTAAATTTAAATTAAATCCGAAATTTTCGTTAAAAGTTCTGAGAAAAATTGGAAGAAATTTTTACTTAAATTAATACGTTTTAAAATCTATTAATTAATTTAATGAATCGAAAACTTGGTTTCCAAATTATATAAATTTCAATTTTAAACTTTTAATGAGCTTTCGAGATTTTTAAAGCTTTATTTTAGGAAAATTTGAGTTTTGCTTAAAAAATCGTTATCTGGATAGCAAGAATATTTTCAAACTTGAAAAATTAAGTTCGAAAGTTAGAGCTTTCGTTCCGCGTTTAATAGTTTGGATAAGCTTTCTGCTTCAATTTCATAATTCGAATGCAAAATATATAAAATGACATTTTAATATAAAGCTTTCAATGACCTTTCGAGATTTTTGAATCTTTGTTTCGGGAAAATTTGAAATTTCGTTAAAGGATCGTTATCTGGATAGAAAATTGTTTTTAAAATATAAAAATTAGGTTCGAGAAATAAAGCTTTCGGGGAGATTCTACGTTTTCCAGAGCTTTTGTACGAAATATTTAGTTTTGATAATTTTGTATTTTTCAACTAATTTATAAACTTACTGCAGCATTACATTTTTTTGGATTCGAAAAAAATTATCGGGGAATCCGGATCCAATCTCGCGATGTCCGATATTCACATTTTTCGGTGCGAGCCTTTGCGAATTTTTCTTGGATAAATTTCAAATATTTACAAATATAAATCTACCTGTCAAAGCAACATTCTGCGTTTTAACATTTTTTTTTGGCCGAAGAAAATTTGGGCATGCACCCGGTAATAGCACTGAATAGCTCGGTAAGAGCACTGATCTCTTGAATAAAGCAAAAGCTTGAACTGAACGGTATCAATAATCGCACCAAATGTATGTAAATGTAACAACTAATTTGGGACGGAAGGAGTACTTTTTCTAATTTGAATATAAAGAAATGAATATCAAACTTTCTGCAAAAAGTAGAAAATGTAGTGAAAACGTTGGCCACACAACCTTAGCATACGAGGCTTTATACGGTACAAAAAATCACTAATTAGTTTACTTTGAATTGCAATGCAATGCATCGTTGCAGTTTCAAATCTTATATAGGGGTTACCAATTGTAAATAATGGCCCTACTTAAAAAATGTAAGATGAAAATCCTGTAGGCATCCATCCATCCCTTTCAACGAATTCCTTAAAATGGAAACGAATGGCAGAGCCTTTATTTAAGTTCTATAATAATTATGATATTAAAGTAGGTTTTCTTAAAAATATAAAAACTAACCATAAATCGGTCAGAAGAAGAATCGGGTCTAGAGATTAAAAATATTCCTCAGCATGGAAAATAGGTAATTTATCTTCGTCGCTGTGGCACTTGATTATAATATATTGTCGCCTTACATTTCGTGTTTTTATTACATGACACAGCGCCTACAGAATATCAGTAAATAATTCCCTACCAACTAGTAGTTCAAACTCGATATCAACACTTTTACAAACAGTCAAATATGGAAAAAAAAATAAGACAGAAAATAGTACATTATATTAAGTGCTGCATCATAGTTATTCTGCACGAGAAAATTGTCCAACAAGATACGGTTGAATCACACTCAAATTTGGTGGAAAATTTAACATATCATCACGGGGATTATACATCTGAAAGCTCCATCTTTCATTCCCACCTGAAATAAAAATAAAATATATTACATATTTAGATAAAATAGCAAATGTTCTATCATCCGGATATTGATATAATTTTAGGTATATTAATATAATAGATAGCGATTTTAGGTCAACATTTTTAGTTTTCAAACCAAAATAACCATCCCCTCCCCATCTCTCGATTCATCTATATATCTATCCGATTAAATTCCTTAAAGTCAATATTTCACGTTAAGTAGACCATGTTACATATTATATTGGCATTGATAGCCTTGTGATAAGTTAAAAAAAATAAAATTTTATAGTATGTGAAACCCATCATATACAAGGGAAATCAAGAAATAATAAATTTGTTTTTAACAGGATGCTCTTTGTGGCAAAAATCTATAGAATGGATTTGGATAAGAAAAAAATAAAAAGTATTCAGTTTGACAAACATTTTATTTCTAAAAGAGTTGAATTCAAAATTTTAGATTGTTGATGGATGGCTGGATGGATGGGAGAAACCTAAATGAATTCAGTCATAAAAACTTCTTCAATATACATTCAAATATTTGAAAAATAATCATTACATGAATATGCCTGGATATACATATTTATTCTTTCTTCAAAAACTATGGGTTCAATTTGAATAAAACGGAAATAAAAAGGACCTTAAGAGCTGTGGACCTTAAGACCTGTGGAAAAAACGGGGTCCATTCAATAAAATTCGTAACAAATAGGGATTATGTTGATACATCAATTTTATCTATTCGAATTTCAATTACTAGCTGATAAATTCAATATGAAAAACGAGCTATTCTGAAAAAAAAAATTTTTTCTTGGATAACAATGATTATTTGTATTAAAACGCTGATAATAACAATAGGTAATAAAAGCAAATCGAATACATCAATTAATTATAATTACATGGACAATTATTGTTTTTGGAGATAATAATTTACGATTAATGGTTGCATGGTATGCGTCTATAAAAATAATTATTAAAATCGAATATTTCCTTCATATCGAACTTATTTTTGTTTCCTATTGAAGCGGTATTAATTTTAACTCATGAATAGGAAGAAAATTACTAATAAATATTGATTCAATAGTCGATTGGAAATAATTTATTATCAAGATTATGTATAATATTATTAAGATTAAAATTAAACCCAAATATAGGAAAGTTGATGTCATTTAAATAAATTTTACTTTCTATTAATAATATTATTTATAAGCGAGACATTTTTGGGGAATTAATGATATCTGCCTGCAAAAATACGAATAATTGTAATCTTAATTAAATAAGTAATTAAGATATTTCCTCAACCCAATATTAAATTTAACTTAATATACAAATGAAAATATACATCGTAATTTACTTACATCTTCCCTTTGATGTTCAAAATTGCCTGATATCTTATTTCAGGTTTCTTTTATTCCAATAGAACTATAGATGGAGCGAAATATTTATTAAGAAAAAGGAAAAGAGTTAAAAGATCAGTTTACCAGTTAGTGGCTATTGTAATTTATCAATGAATTAAAAGGCTGGGATGTCTTTGGTACAATTCCCAAAATGTCGTAAATATAAGATATTCTATAAACTGGCAATATAACAAGCGGACACGGAGAATATATCTTGTATAACGACCGTCTTTTAAAGGTTAGCCTTTGATATATTATATATAATGATTTAAGTAATATACTCTTCATCTTATTTAACAATTTGATGCTTGAGATAGACTTTGAGATAGAGCCATGAACACCAATATTATATTTTTAAACAGGTAGGTACATTTAGTAATCAAAAAGAAACTCTTCAAAGCATCAAAAAGGTGATTGTGTAAATGGATACAACGAAGGATTATTTGATCAAGAAGTGTTACCAATTATGTGATATTTGTAGGTGCGATAAACCGTTCCTACAACATTCCCAATTATTAAACGTACAAACTACGAGAAGTAATTCATTAAGGTAATATAAGGAAGGACTGGTTGTCCTTGTAATATAGACATATTCCTTAGGCGTAATCAGTGCCGCGCGGTCAATATCTCTATAAGATGTAATTTTATGACCCCTTATGCAAGGGAGCATTACTCAGTTCTATTACTATAGTCTTTGTCCGAAAAAAAAATGTAGACACGCAGAAAGTTACCTTGACAGTTAAGTAAAAATACAAAAATTTTTCGGATAAGTTGAAATTTATCTAAGAAATAACAAAAATTCGTAAAAGCTCGCACCCAGAAATTTGAATATCGGCCATCGCGACATTTGATCTGAATTTCCCAATTATTTTCTTCGGATCCAACAAAATTTAAGAAGTTTATAAATTGGTTGAGGAAAAATAAAAAAATACCAAAATTAAAATTTTCGTTCAAAAGTTTTGTAAAATCTTAAAAGCTCCCAGAAAGCTTCATTTTCCAAACCTTATTTTTTACGTTTTAAAATACATTATCTATCCCGATAACGATCCTTTAACAAAATTTCAAATTTTCCACTTCAATAATCTCTAAAACTCACTGAAAGCTTTAGAATATATAAAAATTAAAATCTCTTTTTATATAAATTAAAATTGAATTTTCATCCCATTCATAAAATTTAAATGAAATATGGAATTTTCGCAGAAAGCTCATCCAAACGATTAAAAGCGCAACGAAAGCACTGAGTTTCGAACTTAATTTTATATGTTTAATAAATCTCATTTCTATCCAGATAACGGCCCTTAAACGAAATTTCAACTTTTTCCAAAACAAATCTTATAAAAATCACGAAAGCTCATTGAGAGCTTAAAATTAAAATGTAATTTTATATAATTTAGCATCTAATTTTTGCTCGAATCATTAAATTTAGATAAAATATGAAATTTTTCGCTAAAAACTTACTTAATCTATTGAAAGTTCAAAGAAAGCTTTAAGGGGACATCCAACCCAAATGGCTAAAATCGTTAATATTCAACCTATTTCTATAATTTTTGGTAGTATTAAGCTACTCTATTAGTAGTTAACATTTATGTAAAAAATTCCAATAATAATTATACTAAACATAACTATTAACAATAGCTTCCCAAAAGCGCCATTTTCAAAATGCTCTAGATGGAGTCCATTTTATTTTCGGTTTTCATTTTTTTTAAGCTGAACTTGTTCGTATTTTCATAATAAACAAATTGGCGGAAAGAGAAATTTGATAGACATTTTTTTTAAAAAGTTATGACATATTTACTGCATCTTCGAAAAACTGCAAAAAATCGACAATTTTCGGGTATTTTGTGCAGTATTTTGCTAATAACCTTGGTAATAAACAATATGTGACGCGTTGTGATAAAAGGGACCTTATCTTTCCAGAGTAAAATTATCAGTACAGGACAAAACATGAGTTTAGGTCAAAATTTCATTTTCTGGGTTTTTGACACCAAACGCTACCTTACATATCTTGTAGCGAAAAATATAATATTAAAATGTATATAGTTTTAAGTTAGATAGAGGCCTATCACTTGTCAGGCGGCCCATCACTGTAACCAAATAATATATGAAAATTCAACAATCGCCAGGAAACGAAAGTTAGTAAAAGAAGGTACCGTATTTTGATCAAATTAATAGTCTGAAATATGACAACTGATAACACAAAGGAACGAGAAATCAAAGTGTGGTTTTTTCGGAGAAAAGTTCAGTGCTTACTGGACGACGAAGAAAAACGTCCAAAAAAAAAAAACGATTCTTAGTTATAATTAAATTTAAAATTTATAAAATTCACATAAAATGTACAAAGTGGTTAAAAAGTCACGCCACTCGCCAAGCGAGTACGACGCAACGAAACGTCTTATAAAAACTTGTACATAAAAACGAGCAATAAAAATGATACGCAAAAGAACTTCTCAATAGGTCTCACTGTTTCAGCGTGAATAATTCATGAAAAGTCATTAAAAAATGCCCAAAAAAATGTACCCCTGCCCTTAAGTTTTGAACCCAATTTTTTACGTTCTTAAATCTGTTTTCTATCCAGAAATCAAAAATCTCGAAAGCTCATTGAAAGGAAAGTATTTATACCTAATATTTATACAAAATTTAGGGACGACTGAAGCTTTCATAGATATTTTAATTTTCCATAAAGCTTTTTAACGAAAGTCTCCGATTTCATTAAAATTTATTGATTTTGAGAAAAATTAGATTCCATACTGTACGCCACTGGGCGTAATATACATGTATATAGATGCTATTTGGAAGCCGTATCCAGCCTTAAGTAAAAGTAAAGGACATAATAAAAGAATTTGGTTTGGAATGAGTATACTGTATCCCCACTTAGATAATGGCAAGAAGTTATTTACGTATAAATCCTTTCGTTTGGTACGTTTTACTCTCTTTATATACAAAATTGTATAACAAGGAAAATAAAAATATGGAGTCAAAAATAAATTTTCAAAGGAAAGATAATGTGGTGAAGCTGGGTAAGAGTGATATAATTAGATGTAATTAAATTGTTTTGTGGGATTTGTTTATTCTATCTTTTGTATCATTATTATGCTGTTAAACAGCGATAAAATAAGTGATCTATAGACTAAGCTCTAATTAATAGTAGATATTTTAAAATATTGTCGTAAAACCAGAAGAGGTATTAATATAATATGGAACAACAGCGATTATCGACGATTATGCGATTAAAAAATAATTTTCTTCTAATATTTTTTATCAAATTTTTGTCCCATATTTATATAAAATTAACTAAATCTATCTCATAAAAAATCACTTGTTTAGAAATTTAATATAAAATAGATATAGCTAGGTTATCTATCAGCCAAATCCCCCAACGAGTAGAAGAAATATGCGAGACAGACGCAAAAAAAAAAAATCAGCGAAAACAAAATATTATCGAACATCAATCAATTTGAGCTATCTCCCCCTTTTTTTTCCAAAAATAAACGAAGCCAAGGTACAATGTTTTGTCTATACGTTAAGAGATAAACTTCCTGATAAACTTGATATGGAAAATATGTTTAAATCTTCTCCCATCAATCAGTTTTATATGTTGGGAAACCGCATTATACAACCCACAACGCAATTGCCTCTTATCGTAACCATTGGCAAAAAAAAAGTAAAGAAAAAATATCAGAGCTATTTTTCATAACTTACCTTTTTCTCATCTCATTTCATCAAGTTTTTGGATTTTTCTTAAATATTTTATTTTCGTATTTATATGCAAATAAATTGAAATTTGTCACACCACATCGGGTCTTATGGAAGAATTCAAGATGAATTTTTATAAATTGTAAAAAATTAATTTACATAACTACCTGTCTGTTTTTCTCTAAGATGTTTATGTAAGTTCTTATATCTGTTCGCAAACAAGCCTTCACACAATAATTCAGAGAAGCAAAAAAAAAAAAAAAGGAAAAGAAAAGAACATTTTCAGAATTTTTTTTCTTTAAAATTAGGTAAATGAGATTTTCATAGCCCAAGGGTAATTGAAATCCAAACATTTCCTATTATAATATACATTTTTTTTTGCTGTTGATCAAGCGACAGACAATACCGTTGATTTAACGTTGAAAAATTCAACGATATTTAAAATTCAGTGTAATTCGGCAAAGGACAACCATAATTATCACGTATTATAGAAAATCAAATTTCTAGAAAAATTTCTAAAATCGCAATCGCATTAGTATATATCCTACCCTTACTTTATAATTTGAAAGATTTTAGAAACAATCGGCACGAAGTGCTTATCAAGTGCCTGGTTTGCAACTCTCGCTTCACTTGTTTAATTTCTATCTATATATAGGGTAAGGTTGGGTGACTTGTCCTGCCCAACCCAACCAACTTGGGTGACCTCAAAAAAAACAACTGTCAAAAATTCAAAAAAAGGAACAAAAAATAAAGAACAAAAATTTTTTAATTTTTTTTAAGTTTTAAAGTTTAAAGCAACATTGGTTAGGGAAAAAATAGCCTTTTTCTCAATACGGCTTTACGATTACATAACTTCGTAACTTAAGTATGAGGCTATACTTAAAGGTGACACTTCAAGCCACAATTTGACAGTAAGTTTTATTGAATTTGCATTGTTACAACTTCTGAAATTTCTGAAAAAATTCGTTATATTTTACAATATTACTACGTCAAGGCGAGAATGCATCGCAGGCTCGTGAAAAAATTTGTGGTGTTTACGGTCAAGATACTATCAAAAGCAACAGCCAAGATGGTACGTTCGCTTTCGTTCTGCGAGTTTTAATGTCAAAGATGCACCTCGGTCTGGTCGACCAATCACCGAAAAAGTCGATGAAATCTTGGAAATGAATAAACAAGACCGGCATATAAGCACTTATGACATTGCTAAAGAGCTAAATATTGTTCACAAAACAGTTTCAATAAGCATAAGGCTGGATACAAAAAGAAGCTTAATGTTTGAGTGCCACATAAATTGACTCAAAAAAATGTATTGGACAGAGTTTCCATCTGCGATTCACTGCTGAAACGCAACGAAATCGAACCATTTTCAAAGCGATTAATTACGGGCAATTAAAAGTGGATAAAATACGGCAACGTCCTGCTAAAAAGGTCGTGGTCGAAACGTGGTGAAGCTTCCCAAACGGATCCAAAGCCAGGATTGACACCAAGAAAAGTATTGTTGAGTATTTGGTGGGATTGGGAGGGAGTCGTTTATTATGAAGTGCTACAACCTGGCTAAACGATTGTCAGCCCAGATTATAGCAAGGAATTCAAAAAAAGCGTCCAGAATTGATGAATAGAAAAGGTGTTGTGTTTCATCATGACAACGCCAGACCACATACATCTTTGATGACCAGGCAAAAATTGAAGGAGCTTGGCTGGGAATTTTTGAAACACCCACCGCATAGTCCAGACCTTCCACCATCAGACTACTACTTGTTTTGGTCCATGCAGTCAATCATCTTAATGGTTTCATGTTGAATTCAAAAGAGGCCTCTGAAAATGAGTTGTCCCGGTTTCTCGCCTCTAAAGCACAGAAGTTCTACTATGATGGGATTATGGTTTTACCAGAAAATGGCAAAAGATCACCGATCAAAATGGCACATATTTGGTTTAATAAAGTTCATTTGGAATAAAAAAAATTTTCGTTTGAATTTCGACAAAAAAAGGCTTAATATCCTTAAAATAATGTTTTTAATTCATTTTAAAACAGATTAACTAAATCTTAAAGAAATTAGCCAAATCACCCTACTGGTGACTTGCAGACCTTTACGCGGCGTCTAATTACGGCATTAAATACTCATCAAATCAATATGGTGTCTATAAGAAAAATTTTGCCAAAGGATGTATCTACAATTTTGTATAAAAGGATTTTTAAAAAAAAAATTTTGTTGAGCGCGCTTTCCATCGAAAAATGCCAATTTCAAGCCAAATCACCCAATCTTACCCTACTAGTACTTAGAAAAAAAAACTTTTAGTTTGTCTTATCTAATGGAAAGGTAAACCCATATATAGATAAACTGTATCCCGGTACTGCATGTGAATAATAAAATATACCCAACAAAAAAAAAAGGATCAGAGGAAAGCTTTAATGTTTGTCTTGTGACAAAAGCAATATCCTCAAGGGCTATTGACATAACAACATTTGACAACGGACAAGTAACACTTGCCTGATACTATATGAACATATAAATTTTTTACAATAAAGGGTCATTAAAATTTAATCACGACAATCGCACATGACTATAGATAATAAATAAATGGAAACAGTATTTGTTTTAGGACCGTTAGTTTCTCGAGGAATTGTATCATTTATTCAAAAAAAAAAGGGTGGTCCGAGAAAGGAATTATCTCGAATTATGAGAGGTAATTGAGAGAAGTATGAATGAATGAAGCTTTAAAGAAGCATATTTTTAAGGCATATGAATTAATATTGTTAATATTTAAATTTTCAGCGATTTTATAATAAGGAAAATGTGATTTAGTATAATCAAAAGTGTCTGTTTTCCGTTCTAATTCCTTTGTTAGCATTTCGTTGAAATACGAAACAATGAGTAAACATAAAGATTTCGAAATGTAAAGAATGAAAATGAAAGTCTTGGGTGGAAAAAGGGTTATTTTTCCGAATTATTTATTAGTAAGAACCCATTCTGCCCCGAAATAATCTAACCAATATTTAAATATAATATACCGAACCATAAAATGAAAAATTATAGAGTGCGAATGTGCGACGTTTCTTTTATCATATTTTAAAAGCTCCCGGGTTTTTAAAGTACAAATATATATTTATATTCACCGAATCCCATCCATACATCATTTGTTTATTTAAAACAATTCCATTTCATATAATATTGTATGCGAATATTTTATGGAATTACCCATTCAGTAAAGGCTGTTTTCATCATCCCGAAACGGGCACCTATGGTACATATTTATTTAACATTTTTGTTCAGGGAGTTCTATTATTCAGATCAACTTCTCACACCAAATTTTTTACACTTTACTATTTTCTATTATTATACGATTTTCGTATCCGACCGTACCCCATCACCACCCATTTCGCATATGAATTATACTGCTATTTTGGATGCTATTTGGGTAAAAAGATTTTGTAAAATTAATGGATTTCTTAATTAAAGAAGCAGTCGTCTGAATAGAAAAGATTGGGAAACGTACATATATACAATATAAGAGAATTCTGGTGGTTGTATCGTTTCGACTATATGCTTTCTCGATATCGCTTCAATGGTACATTTCTTATGCACCATTCCTTTCCATGATGAATGTTGGTTAAAAAACTCATTTAGTCCTATTTATTGGTACCATACATGCATATTGCTTTTCATCGAGGATGGCTGAAAGCCTTATTACTATTCAATTCACTCGTGTATGAACTACGTACATTCCCTATTAAATATACTCGTATATGAACGATAGACCTTATTATTACGAAACATCAGGAAATTAATTCTAAAAAACATTTCCTTATCATTTCTCTAATATGTATAATGCGGTTTTGATACAGAATTAAATATATTTGTACATATCGTGCATCTACCATCTACATCTTGAAATTACAAAATAGAAAACGAGAGACTGTAAATATCTGATATGATATTATAGAAACCAACATTATCCATAAAAATTAATTGTACTCACACTTAATTAGTATGTTTGGAGATCTATTACATATTATTCTGGTGAATTCCTAAATATACAAAAAAAAATCCCGAATTTAATAAAAATATATTTCTCATATCTTATGTCATTGTAGAATAGACGCCCCCAACTTACCCTCTTTTCATCAAAGACACAAAGTTCAAACTTTAAGTAGGACAAATTTAGATATAGAAGTTATTTATGTCTATACCACACCGATTACCGATATTCCATATTATGTCGAACAAAATACGATATAAACCTCACAACCTTATGACAACTGATACAACCTACAGTTCGTAAATCATTTTTATAGTTTATCGCTTCAGTCGATATGGTAAATCTTCTGATTATCCTCCAATAAAACCGAAACGGCTGAATGGAAAAAAAATGGAACAAACGAAGGGTACAAAAATATATCGTGCGAGTTATATATCATAGATTTACTTATATAAATGTCATCTTAAAATTTCTGAAAGGACGAAAATAGGATTTAAGATAACATAAAAGTTAATCTTGACTTTCAGAATCGAAATAATTGTTTACCAAAAATTCAAATCAAGCTTTTAATATAAATATTTTAATTTAATTATTTAATTCTAAATCCCTAATCTATTTGTAAGCTTCTAAATGTTACAAATATTTGGTACAAAAAAAGTGCCGGACATCCGTTTCCCGCCCCCAATCAAATATATCATTTTCCTTCTACCATTTTTATCTATATAAACATTAGTATTGTCTCCTTATGAAGGGAAATGGTATCGGATATCGGGAAGGATAAAAATTTGTTTGTCGATAATAATATTTTTTTATTATATTATTTATATCTTATGCTTTCTTGTGGAAAGTGGATGGGATATAAGTGATGTGAAATCATATAAAAACATGTAAGAAAACATTTGTATATATAAACATAAGATATGTATATGATTCCCTTAACTATATGACCGATTACGGATTACGGATTGGGGGTCAGTATCAAGTATGTGGAACAAATTTATTAGGACATAAATATTCTATGCGAGTTTGTATGTTCGCCGCATGTGCCTGTTATTGTTTATTAGTTTCTCTGTTGTAACCCTCTACATCCCAAAGATTCGCTTTTTAGTAATATAAGAAATAGGGCATTCCGTCTTTTTTTTACTTAGCCCCCTTCGATAAGATGTCTTATAAAAAGACAAATGGGTAGCCACTACGATAAGATGTTCGTTCGTGTTATTGATTTTGAAATAATAGATTTCATATATAAAACGAGTATTTTGATTTACATTAAAAGCTCATAAAATATGACAAAAGTACGTCTAGGGTTACGGCTCAAAGCATTTTATATTGTTAACCATACACGGGTTGTACACAGATGACACATTTATTGAAATTTGATAAATAAAACGTGATATATGAATCGGTTATCCAACAATTTTATTAATTAAATAAAGGATGGGTTATGGTATTTTAATTTTACTAACTAAGACACTTATTACAACAGATAACCAGAATTCCAGATACCCAATAAAACATTAAGATTGCTGCAAGTCAAGCAAGGTTTCAAAAGATTAGGAGATGATCAAATTTTCGAAATGTGCAAATTAGTGGATAGGCATTCATTAGAGAGGATCCTATTCAAGATTCCAATGTTTCCCGATGGATTCCGAAGATTTCAATGGTCGAGTTAGGCAGCATTGAATGACCCCCCCCCCCCAGAGACTAACAAATTCCATTTTGACCTTTTGGTAAAAAAAATGACAAAACGATTTGAAGAAATTACTAGTTCAATAATTGAAAAGAAAGTGACATTGATCAAATTATAGATCAGATCGTACAGTTTGGCCAGCAGCTTAGTCTGGATGTTGACAGTGATGACATTATTCAACTCATAGAATGATCTTACGAATGAAGACGAACGGGATATTTACAGTGCCGCGTTAAGATATTCACGGGCCCTAGGCCTGATTTGAGTCGCTGAATCCTAAATAAGTTATTCATTTTCAAACGCAATTTATTTGATGTACATAAAATCCGGAACTTTTGTACGGAAAATCACAACAAATTTGAAAATCGACAGAGAAGCTTTATATTTTAATTCAATACATTTTGAAATCTAATTTGATTCCGTATAATTAAATGTTAATAAAATCTGAAACGTTTCAACTAGCGAATACAATACCGGTATACCGTTTACCGGTACATATACCGGAATACCGGTCATTTTTTGAATACCGAAATACCGGTATCTGATGTAATAAATACCGGTATTTCGGTATCGGTTTTCAAAATATAAAATGCTGACGCATCTTTGAAATTTTTAATAAATACACATCAGAAATTAGGAACAGAATTATCTCTCGAATGGAATAAGCGTTAAAATTTCAAATAACTCACCGCAGAACAAAACTGTCGGAAGTTCTTCAATATTTACATCATGGTTATAAAACCGTTCTGTTAAGCGATGGATTTACCTTTCCAAGAATGAAAACATTAGACATTTACAAGGTAAATTCAACATTGGCAAACAGACTTATGATTGATGTTCGAATCAGTGGAACAGATTACATTAGCCTCAAATATCTCAATGAAAATCATATATCATGTAGATGATGAAATGCAACTACGTGACACTATAAACACGATTGAAGAAGAAATGCAGAAGCCGATAGATTTTTAAGTAGTTGTCCCAGTAAGAACACCACATATAACCCATTGCGGTATTAGTAATGTACTAAAAAAAGAGTTGAAACTGTCATTTTTGAGTATGATAGTCTTGTGGATAACTTTATTTTCCGGGAAATTTTCTTCGGGAACCGGAAAATCTAGTTAAGTGAAAAAAAACCTAAGGGTCAAATGAAGAAATAGTGGAACAAATTTATCCGTTAAAGTCATCCCCTGATTTTAGGGGTGTCGATACCTATAAAAATTGACACTTTTTTGAAAGATTGTCAAAATTTCCCGGAAAATATAAAATTTCCAATTTTCGAAATGGAGCTGAATAGATGATAATTTGGATCATCCATCAGCTTATGTAAGTCAGGGGCTCCATTCACAATTAAAGTTTTTAAAATAATATTAAAAATCGAATTTTTTCAATAAAATCGAACAATTTTTGATTTCACTATAAATATATTTAAAATCCCCTTAAATATTACCATGAAAAAATTCAATAAAAATGTTTTATTTGTATGAAATGATCCAACAAATGCTTTTTTTCAGAATTTTTTTAATCTAATGATGCCAAATTATTGCTAAAACATATTCAAAGTAAAAATATTTTTAAAAATCAATATTTTTTTAAATACCGGTATACCGGTAATACCGGCATCATACAAAAAAATGCCGAAATACCAGTATGATTTCTACCGTCCGGTATTGTATTCCCTAGTTCCTACAATAGCTCTACGAACGCTTTTACCCAAAGAAAGCACCAATCTATGTATGGTATGCAATTCTATTCGCTTTGAAACCTACTTTCCATCCAAATAATTTGATTGCAATCAATCTCTAAATATAAGCTAAGTTTTGAGCTTAGTTTTAAGCTCACAAAAGTTTAGTTTTGAGATTAAAGCTCAGCGAAAGCTTTAAGTTTTGGATAAAATTTCATACGTCATGAATTGTCATTTTTAATCAACTACTTAAATACATGTGTTAATTTAATAATGTTTCTACGAATTCTCTGCGAAAGCTTAAAAGCTCACAGAAAGCTTTGGGCTTTGGACATAATTTTATTCGTATTGGCATCTATTTTCCATTCAAGTAATTTAACTGCAACGGAAATCAAAATCTTAACACAAAAGCTTCGCAAAAACTTACAACCTCAGCGAAAACTTTAAGTTTTGAATAATACCTTTATACGCCATCAAAAACAATTTTAGTCCGAAAAAATAAATTTCGATCAAATTTGAATGAATGAATTTTCCTTCATTGAAATTTTCCACAAGTATAAAAGCTTAGGGTTTGAGACATAATTTTATTCCTATTGAAACCTATTTTCCATCCAAATAATTAAACTGCAACGGAACCCTAAAGTAGAAACTTTAAATTAAGTTTAATAAAATTTTACACATTTTGAATTGGAATTTTTATTCAAATAATTAAGTGTAAAGGATTCGTCAATATTAGGTGTGTAAATAAGTTCATTGAGCGCTAGAGCGACTACCTAGCCTCGTTAATAATCGAAATAAGTCACCGAAACTTCCAGATGGAAGCGCCTATACTCCTACTAATACTTCCTACTAATTCAGGAAAATATAGCATGTGATTATTAAATTTACCAGATAATGACAGCGAGAACTGTTCAAATATAAATTAAGATCAATTTGTCCAAGAAACTAGCACTGTGTGTTCTGTCGCTGGAGGCAGCTCCTATTATTATATGTATTTATTATTTTAAATAAAGATTGATTTTACAATCAAGTAATACCTTTTTTTAATTTTATTAAATTTGACTTATGATCAAATCGACTTACAGCCGATGTCTAGGGACCTATCTCGGTCTTAAGTCGGGAGTTACCTGTACCTAAATATTAGAATTTTTTTATAACTTATTTTAAGAAAATAGAACTACTTCAATACCATATTCAATCATATTAAAATTAAGCCATGGAAAAATATTCTCCTGTATATCTTTTATGTAAGGGATAATGCCGTGTCCATAATTCTACTAAACTACTCATGTAATATTTATGTTAAGCCTTCTCATACTGAAAACGGTAACCTGTTTAACATCCATATCCGTATGTACCATATTCATCTAAAAGAGAACATTATATCAGGGGTTTTAGAGGGATCAACATTGATTCACATCCAATAACCATTCATCTATTAATGTGTCAAGAGTATCCTGTAAGTATCTTATTCATCCTTATACGCTTATACAAAAAAAAATGTAATATAGGGTGATAATAAAAACAATCTTTTGTAAGCGATCAGAACTTTAAAGCGATTAAACCGATGGGCTCAACAAGTACTTCATGCATAAGCATACTTATATTTTCTTTTTCTTGCGTATAGCAGTACAAACCCGAAGTGAATTTTCACTTTCCCCACATCCAAGTATTTAGATAATAACATTAAAAATGAGAGAAATCAGAATTGAAATACAGAGTATTAAAAAAAAATACATCCCATTATAGGGATTTATTTGACATTTTTATTTTCATTATTTTATAATCACTCGACCTAAGCCTCTTTATAAAAAAAAACCTTTGATTTTAAGATGGGGATATAATACACCTTAAATAAAAATATTCTTAGACTAAAAATAAAAGAAGGGAACATTTTTATAATTAAACTAAGGTTTGGACATATACCTAAGATAAGAAATATAATTTACAAAAATTTATGGCCACCCTATTTCATTCCGTTTCCGACAACCCGTTTCTTCAGTATAATAATCTTTCATACCTTTTATATTTAAAACATCTCCTTATCCTCCCGAAACGAATTTTTAAAATGGCTCACCGAGATGATATGGCCTTCCTTAAATCTTATACGCTAGAAAAATTATCTCCTGTGGCGACAATTGTACCCGCTTCGCAGCACTTGAGAATAAATTTTTTCTTTTTATTTTTTCTCGTTTTCACCAAGACACCCTTTCTATTTTATGGTTAGATATTGTATTCTTATTCATATAGACACCACATAATTGTTCTGATATTAAAATGGTAATGCACACATTCTATTGCTATCCAAACTCCACCAAAAAATTATTTCATTAAAAACTGGCTGGTTGAACATCGCGCAATTGTTATGATAATACAAAGACCTCACCAGAGGGTACCATAATGTACAGTTTTTTAGCTGTCCTAAAATCGTATTAAATATACTTCATTCAAAGCCTTCGGGGTTTCTGTGGTACCCATTACCCAAAACTCCTTCACATATATAGACCATTATCACAACGCTTTTATCTTAACACTATGGTAGACAATTCATGAACAGAAAAGAACCATTCTTAGACACCCGCCTGGTTAGGTGTTTGTTTCCTTAACACCAAAGGCCCGTTAATCATGTTTACTGCATGAACAAATATTTATTTTTTTTTTGGCATTACAGATATACCAGTCATATCTCAATTAGTACAGAGGTTTCATTCGAAAAATTCTAACACACTATAATATGAAATTATAATTAGATATTTAATCAATTACTACTAAATGAAGCTGCAAAAACTATTTAAATAAATTATAGTTATTAGCAAACAAACATAATTAGGTTATATATTGTACCCATTCCTATCAAATATAGGTTACAAGTGACAATTTACAGTTGTATTTCTACTGTGGATTTATAGAGATGCCAATTATTGTGCCTCCCTATATGTACGGTTTTATAATCAAAATTAAGCTGGACACCTGTTGAGTGCGATTTCGTGTTAAATGACCAATTGAATTGTTTATATAACTTTTATACCATCACTTACAATCAACCCTTTAGGCTTATGCAGCCCAGAAATAATCATCAAACCTACTACATTATAATGTGGAATATGCAAATAATCGGTTCCAATGCCCACTACGCCAATACGAATCCAAGTCATCTCATTTCATTCCACAGGGAACTGACCTGAAACCAGTGGCGTGCAGTCAACATCTCCATAAGATGTGCCGAATTTTATGACCCCTTAAAAAAATGTTATAAGCTTTATTAAATGAAGACCACGGGGGAAAAACAAGGTATGTCACAAAATATCAATTCCGAGGAGATGTGTTTATAATAATGTATAGACATTTTTCCACTAAATGGCGATCTTAACTCAATTATCGATTTTTTGTGACATTCCTTATTTTTCCCCTGTTGTCTTCATATGCGTTCGCTTTATTCAAGAAAACATTGCTCAGTGCTATTACTAGAGTGGATGCCGAATTTTTTCTTCGGCCGGAAGAAAATGTAAAAAAGCAGAAAGTTGCTTTGACAGTTAGGTAAAAATACAAAAATTAAATATTTTGTAAACGTTCAAATTTATCTATGAAAAATAAAAAAATCGTAAAGGTTTGGACGGAGAAATTTGAGTATCGGGTACCCCGACATTTGATTCGGGCTTCCCGATTATTTTCATCAGATTAAAAAAAATGTAATGACGCAGGAAGTTTATAAATTAATACAGGAAAAATACAAAATTAACAGCACTAAACTTTTCGTACAAAAGGTCAGCAAAAACATAACAAACAGCTCTCTAAAAACATTATTTTCCAAACCTTATTTTTTACGTTCTAAAATATATTTTCTATCCAAATAAAGATCCTTCAACAAATTTTCCCAAAAAAAACTTCAAAAATCTCGAAAGCTCATTGAGAGCTTAAAATAAAAATGTAATTCTATATAATTCGGAATTGAAATTTTATCCCATTCATTAAATTTAAATGAAATATGGAATTTTCACAGAAAGCTTATTGCAACTATTAAAAGCGCAATGAAAGCTCTAAGTTTCGAACTTAATTGTATACGTTTAAAATCTAATTTCTATTCAGATAACGGTCCTAACGGACTTTAACGAAATTTCAATATTTTCCAAAATAAAGTTTTAAAAATTTCGTAAGCTCATTGAGAGCTTATAATTAAAATTCAATTTTATATAATTTGGCACCTAAGTTTTATTTAATAATCTAAGTTTCATTAAATTTAGGTAAAATATGAAATGTTCGCTATAAACTTTCTCAACCCAGTGTAAGTTCAAAGAATGCTTTAAGTTTGGAACTTAATTTTTACGTTCTAAAATCTATTTTCAATACAAATATCGGTTCTCCCTCGAAATTACAAATTTTCCCAAAAAACAAAATGGTTCAAAAATCTCGAAAGCTCATTGAAAGCATTTATTTATGCAAAATTTCAGGCTAATTGATGAATTTTTTGAGATAAAATAGATTTAATAATGAATAAAATAATATTTTAATTTAAAGCTTTGGACAAGCTTTTGGAAGTTTCTTAAAGCTCTTCCCAGAAATTTAAAACCCAAATGTAAAATATTGTTCCAACTTTTAATTTTCCATGGAACAT
This sequence comes from Symmerus nobilis, assembly GCA_027564815.1. Lineage (NCBI taxonomy): Eukaryota > Metazoa > Arthropoda > Insecta > Diptera > Mycetophilidae > Symmerus > Symmerus nobilis. The sequence continues at coordinate 2,802 of JANTOP010069995.1, read as the reverse complement.
TTCTACGAAAATTCGGATTTCATTTAAATTTATTTAAAGGGAGAAAAATTAGATTCCAACCGACTAAAATACCTTAGTGAAAGATATGCGGTACTTGAAGTCCATCAACGTGGGATGGACTTCAAGTACTGCATATCTTTCACTAACCGGAAGAATCCTCAGATAGATGTATCATAGACCAGACTTTTGTAGCACCTCATAATCTATAGTTGACAAATAAATGAGTAAAATGATTCAAAATAAATAAATAAAATAATTTGAATTCGCAAATTGCAGCCAAAAAAAATTGGTTACGATTTTGTTGATATTTCAGGCGTGCTTTGCGCCTTCTGCACAATAGACTGCACGCCACTGTCTACTGAGATTTTTACCGATTATGTTATATGCATCGAAAGCATCAATTGTGAGTCATGGTTTATAAAATCAGCAAATACACGGTGAATAACTTTTAAATTTGAATATCGAATACCAGACACGGGAGATCGGTCCCATAATACAAAATTTATCGATAATAAAAAAATTCACCTACATTTAGTAACAATTTTCGAAGTATATTACAGGAAGTGTATCTATTTAATTCAATGGCCATAGAATAGCTTAGTATTTAATTAACTCCTTCTTCACTTCATATCAATTGAAATTTTGGGAAGCAGTTAATAATATCAGGCATATATTTATATACGAGTAAAATTCCATATGAAAGATAATTGTGCATAATAACATCCTAGTATTTAACACAAGGAACCATGTTATTTTATCATTGTTTAACAAGGCCCATTTCGCTTATATGAATGGATACACACAATGTGTTTATTGTTTATTGTTGTGCATGTCACAGTCAGTAAGGAACATGAAAATGAATACATTAATGCAAATTGTGAAATGTAATAAGTAATTTAGATATGGTGTGGTCAAGGATTTGTTTACACTGCACATTTATAATGCCAGTAATTATTTCCTGAATTAAACGATTATTTAGAGATATCATGGTGTACGATATGCAAATAAGAATTCCATGGTCAACTACATTTTATGATTACATTTATGTAAATTGATTGATTTAATCTGAACCGGATCTGTTGCGTTTTGGGTGATGTTTACAAATTGTTGCGTTATTGTACCTATAAATTAGTTATTAAGTATCTAGGATTATTAGCCCTATTCTACACTAGTTAATAAATTAAATTTGAATATGTTAACCAGCCACATTGCTATGTATACATATGAGTTTTATTACTTTATCAACATAATGATAAATGGTATAACTTGGTTGAGTTACATATCATGATTGGAAAGGATTAGGGTACAGTCATAATATAATAAATTTTCATTCAATACAATACTGATATTTGTAGAATAAACTACAATTTTTCAAGTAGGGGAGAGTGGGGCAACAGAGGGTATCTAAGATTGTATTACAAATAAAACTTCGTGTGTTTAAATCAATTTTTTTTAATTCGAACCTTTTGGGTATATTCACGCAGTATGAACAACAGTTAATGTAAAAATAAAAAACATAAACTTTTTAAAAGTCATTGCGCCTTCTAGGGGGCAAAACGGGGTTTAAAATTTCTGTTCTATTGTATTATTTATGTTCCTGTACAATTATTATTTTTCGAGAAAAACAGTCAATTAATATGATTTCTTTTCCTCGGAAAAAAAACATGCCATTTGGAGGTGAAGCCCAACTTGGATTCGCGCGTTTTAAAAATAACCATAACCCAATCTATGAAACTCTTGATACGTGAAACTTGTTTTTGCGTGTTTTTAAAATATTCCTAACTCAACTTACTAAGCTCGAGGTGACCGAGTAACACAAATAATGTTTCAAGTGAAAATCGTCCCAAAGATTTGGGGTTATGGAGCAGGAATTTTGGCCGTTATTAGATAGCATCCATAAAATGTCTAATTGCAATACAATGCGTTATTAATGCTCTAAACCAGTGAATTATAAATGCACTTTAACGGTAATTTAAAAGCACATTATGGTTTGTCTGTGCATTTACTCTACGTCAACATCTACCTACAACGAAGCATTGTAATTAGGGCCTGCAAAATTACCGAATTTCGGCTTTACCGGTAAACGGTAAATATTTTGAGTAAAAACCGGTTTACCGGTAAATTACCGGTAAACCTGTTTTTAAATCTAAAAAATCATGTATAGCATATTAGTGCGAAATATTAGTCACAAATACGTTGCGAATTTTAAATTCTCTTTTGTAATGCGAGTTTTATGAAAGTTTATTAATTCAAATGTTAATTAATCAAATAAAATGACATAAAACATAAAACCACACGGTGAAAAACCAAGATATTAGAACTTAATGCTGAGCGCAATCTTTTTAACTTTGTTAACTATTGTACTGGATACAATGGAAAAGTTAAACCACAGAATTCTCATTTCATGTTTGATGAAAAACTAACTACGAATTGTATATTTGGACGTGTCGGAAGCCAATCGGTTTAACTCCATTTTTTGAAAATGTTCTTTTATCATTATTTTTATATAATTGCATCCTAAACTTAATTAAAGAGTTTTGCAGGAATTGTATACCTACAACAAATGGATGTACAACAAACGTTAAAACATAAATTTTCTCTTCTTTTCATTTTGTGGAGGTAAATCGTTTGGCTTCTGACACGTCGAAATGTGTTGATTTGCTGCCGAAATGTAATAAAATCTGTGGCTCCAAGCATTAACCGCTTAAGTGGACTTAAGACGAATTTGAGTTATGAACACCATCGTATTCTCCATGTACGATTGCGTATACCCACAAAAATTCTCAACCGAATTCTTTAATT
>JANTOP010069994.1:0-41053 GCA_027564815.1 Symmerus nobilis | reverse complement strand
ATAATCGTAATAAGTCAAAGAAACTTCCATATGGAAGCACCTATACTCCCTCGAGGAGTGAAAGGTATAGATGATGAGATGATTAAAATGAATTACTGTAATTTTTGGGATTTTTTAACTCAGTTTTGGGGGTCGCTAGTCGCTACCATCCAGTAAATTTTTACAAAACTAGGTAAGAACTATAACACTGTGCGCCAAAATAAAAAAAATCTCTGTGATGTTGATGCCACTATACTTTTCGTATATACTTTGGTCCGCTAAACACGAAAATGCCAATAAATATTTTTCCTATAGATAGAATTTCGAGAAATGAACTTTTGAAATTTTTTAAAATTATTTCAGAGGTAGTCTCATATATTTGTACATATCTCGAGTTAGATTTGATCGATACGGTTAAATAAGATATCAAGTTAAAGGTAGTTAAATTACCTATAAAATCTTTTCATTAACTTTGTAAATCCGCTCAGTAGTTTTGGGACAATTGCAAAAAAAATTTTGCGAATAGTCAATCTTTGCTCTCAAAATTTAAGTCGAAAATTCACTAAATCGACGAGACCATGGAAAAACGAAATTATGGAAAATTTAGTTTAGGTACCAAAATGAGGTTCTTTTGCCATTTTCCATTTTATTTTATTAATTTAATTTTAATTAATTTGAAGTTTATTTTTATTAAGGTATTTTCATAGGGTGATAGGCATTTGTATTTTCAAATAGGATTTGGCAAAACTTTGTCCAATAGACCTCTCTTGGCCTAATATCCAAACATTCTACCCAGTTTAGTTCACTTCACTTCATTTCAATTCACAACGAAGTTTAAAGTAATGAAATAAAGTCACTTCATCAAATTATTTTAAACTGCAATAATATTTACCTGACAGAATACTGAGTTCTCAATTCAGGTGAGATTTCCTTAAGGTACAACTCAGTTTTAGGGAATTTATATTGCTACTTTTTAATAGAATTTAATAGAAACTAATCATTACCTAATTGGTCTCAAACTTATTTTCAATCATCATAGAGTTATCTCAAGCATATCTGTTCAAAATTTCAGGATGCTCTTGCACGAATATACAATTTTAATCCCATGATTCCACTATGGCGCATGTGACTTTCTTGATGTTAATTTAGGTCGTGGGGTATCCAAGACAATGTTTAAGCTATCGAGATTATGCAATTAATAGGATTAAAACGACTCATTTAAATAGTTTATCAAATAATCAATCTCGATTTCATATATAAATACAGCAAATTTAAAATATAAATACAATTATCTTGAGAATTCAAAGAGACTTGAGACCCTTTAAACATTTTTTAAAAATCTGACATTTTTATGGAAACTTTTCTTATATCATAGAACAAAATGAGGGGGTGCCCCGAGTAAATTTTAAAAGATAGTTTTTAAGGACCACCCTAACAGATATTCCTGACGAATGTACGATTTAACCCGAGTAAAGGTTTATATATCTTTGGTAAGGAATTAAAATATCAAAAGAAATATAATTATTGAAGCTGAAAAGGGCCATTTTTTAAATAATCGATTCTTGACTAAATGATGTACTTACCAGTGGGGGGTTCACTTTTTGAGCAGGATATGCTCAATATACCAGTTGGAATTAAATGTCGAGAAATATGTATTTAGTAGACTTCACCCCAAAAATGAACATTAAATTGGGTCATACCAATATTCCTTTGAGACTTGGAGTTTTTCTAGGCAATATTACTATATCGTGTCTAATACTCTTCCGGTGATAAATTTTAGTCCAAAGGATTTTAGCAGCGTTTTTCATATATGGTCATCGTAATCTTATTTGTTGGGGAAATAAATACCATCTGCAACTTTATTTACAGAGGTGCTAATTAAACAGTTGAAACTAGGCTACCTTAGGGATATTTATATTAAGGTACCCAACCGACATTTTTTTTAAGAATTCCCTCTCGGCATTCAATCTATTTAATTATCTTAAGTAATTGAGGTTTCGAATTTTGTATCTCATATCAACGATTTATTTATCATTTGGGTCCCATGCTTACTAATATAAATAACTAAATAAATAAATTGCGAGGTAAACTTATAATAAATAAATTAAATAAAGAATTTTAAAGGCGATTTGTTGGTCTCTCAAAAAATAAGAAATTCATATAAATAATATTATTTCTTATAATTTATACCGAATTATTAAGAAACGTAGAAGTTTTGATTATCCATGATTATTATTCTCTATTTACTTGACTCTTAATAACGAGCCTTTCTTTCAGCCCCAAACACACCTTGGACTTTCCTTTTTTTGCTGTAAAGCGTGCACTTAAATTAGCTAATATTTAGATAACCTGATATCGACTTCGTCTAATTAATTGACATGCCATCTAAAACTCGTGTTACACATGTTCAATTCACGTGTACTACCAATTTTTTTGCGAAAGCAAGTCACCTCTCTGTGTATTGCAAAATATTAAATCAATAATCATGATGCCAATTAAATTGGAGTGGCTCTATAATATGATAATCAAACAATCAGTAGGTTCAATTAAGAGACATTGTTTCACAATTTTATTAACATCTTCTATTGGATGTTATATTGGATATTATACAGGTTATAGACAGACGATTAATAAAAAATTGATAAGAAAATTGGTTATAAATGTATTTGGAAAAAAAAATTTAATTCAGCGATAAAAATAATAAAATTTCTTATCAAATCTCTTATTTTTGGATTGTAAAAAAAAAATAAAATCAACAAAAACTACAAGTCTGTTAAGGTAAGAATTTGATAAAATAAATAGGGCTCGCCTACAGTTTGAAATTGTTAGTCAAGTGTTGTCAGTCTAATCGATATATTGTAAATTTCGAATTTTAAAAAGAAGCGATTAATTTAATGGAAATATGTTGCGAATAATTACCCTCGTAATTACTATATCTTTGGTAATCTGTAATCAAATCGAAGATGATGGTAAGTGGATTAATGAAATAAATTGTTGTTCATTAAATTAACCTATCCAATCACTTAAGATTACGATAAACGAATGCATCCATCGTATCCATCCATTGAACAGTCAAAAGTCAAATCTACAGTTAGGGCAGGTCCTGAAATAGAAAAATATTCCTCATTTTGGAATGAAAGGGCTCAACTAAAACTGCTAGAGAAAATTCGGCAGACTCGAAATTTAAATAAAAATGTAGCGAAAAATATCATATTTTTCTTGGGTGATGGAATGTCCTTACAAACGGTAGCCGCCACCCGAATGTATATGGGTGGCGAAGAGTTAGACGTATTTTTTGAACGGTTCCCATATTTTGGTCTGTCGAAAACGTATTGTGTGGATGCCCAAACGGCTGATTCCGCTTGCTCGTCAACGGCTTATACAAGTGGAATTAAAGCGAATATTGGAACGATAGGTGTTGATGCTCGCGTACTAAAAGGAAATTGTTCATCATATTTGGAAACGGATGCAAGAACTGAATCGATTGCAAAATGGGCCCAGGACACTAATCGCGGAACTGGATTCATTACGACAACTAGAGTAACCCATGCCTCACCGTCCGGCCTTTATGCACACACACCCCACCGTGAATGGGAAAACGATCTAGAAATCATAAAAAGTGGCTGCGATCCAATCAAAAATATTGATATAACCAGACAGTTGATCGAATCCGATGTTGGTAAAAATCTTAAAGTTATTTTAGGTTGTGGACGTGCTGAATTCCGTGATAAATCAATGGTCGACGAGGAAGGTTTGAATGGTTGGCGAGGTGATGGACGTGACCTAATCAATCAATGGTTGACCGAACATAACCAATTATCAAATTCATCGTATGTATGGAATGAATCAGGTTTAAGATCCATCGATCCGGATAGAACCGAATATTTGCTGGGATTATTCGAAGCAGATAATTGTCAATATAATTTAGATATTGAAAGGAAATCATTACATAATGAGAAACCAACTTTATCGGAAATGACAGAAGTAGCGATAAAAATGTTACAAAAAGAGGCCAACGGATTTTATCTATTTATCGAAGGTGGTCGCATTGATCACGGGCATCATGATAATTTTGCTAGAATAGCGTTAGATGAAACGCTTGAATTTAGTCGAGCCATTCAGTTAGCTTTTAATATGACCGATTCAGATGAAACGTTGATTGTGGTTACATCGGATCACGCTCATACAATGTCATATAATGGATATTCGGTAAGTATCGATATATTTTTAAAATCCACCTTACACTTTCATTTAATAAATGATTCATCACCGGCAGAGTCGCGGTAACGATGTACTCGGTTTGATTGACAAGAGCATCGGAAAGAAGGGACAATCATTCCCAACACTAAGTTATGCAAATGGAAAGGGTTACAACAATTTATTTGATACCGAAACGGGTCTTCAAAAGGACTTGACCACATTAGACTTTTCAGACATCCGATTTAGATCTATTGCCACCGTACCAGCTGGATCCGAAACGCATGGTGGCGACGACGTTGGTATATATGCATCGGGTCCATGGTCACATCTGTTCGATGGAACGATGGAACAAAATTCTATACCAATTCTAATGGCATATGCCTCCAAATTGGGACCGTATCGATCGGGTGTAGCTGGTATCAATCACTCGATCTTATTATTAGCAACTGTGATATGTTTATATATTTTTAATTTATTAAAGTAACACATAATTTATTTTGAATCTTCAACGAAAACACTCTGTTCTTGACCGATTTGGGGAAAATTTTATTATAGCGCGCATGACCATCATATGGGAGATTATGGGTATTTGGGGTTAAAATAATATTGTATTGATAGAAAACCCTTTAACATCCTTTCAATTCTTCTCAGTTATATTACTGAACGTTTTTGATGAATGATTCGATTTTTTAATATTAATTTCAAATTGGGAGGCTAGAGTATATTTATATCTATGGAAAAGTAAGAAAAATGTCAATATATTCATGGTTATAATTACCAGAAATCATAAATAAATAAACTGCAGTATTTTAAATCAATACAAACAAATTAATTAAATGATAGATTAAATTATGCAATATTTGTGCACCTTCTTTTAAAGTGGAGTGATGTCTCTTTAATCTACCTGCAGTGTTTTTTTGAATATTGTAGTTGTTTTATATTAACCTCTATTCGGTTGACAAATAAATGTTTTACATGTATTTTATAATATAATGATCAACTGTGTTATAGATTAGAATGGGGAGCCCTAACCATGCTCATATTAGCCTACTGTGCTTAGCATAGGCCACCCACAAATTCTATTTATATCTACCCCGGGCATACCCATCTCTTAATGATCGCATCGATGCAATTAATGATTTATTAATTAGCTTTACTTTTTATAAGAAATTCGTATTAAGTATAGTCATTTTAACAATTATATAATTAATAAATATTAATATAAAATTCGTTGGAAATTCAATATTTTATATTTAATTTAATAAATGTTGATTAAGAAAATTTGTTGAAAAATGACGGGATATGAAAGTTTATTTAATAAAATAATTTGTTAAGTAATTAATATAATGAAGGTAAATTACTAACTAATTTTATTAAAGAAAAAATTGAGTTTATTTTAAAAAAGAAATATATAAAGATTAATATTATTGAAAATAAATATAAAAGATAAATTTCGGTTGAAGATTTAAATTTAAAATTATGTTTAATATTTACTTTCTGAGAAAGAAATTAATACACTTTGAAATACACTTAATTAATTTTAATGGTAGCACTTCGTGCAGGTTTATATAGATAGGCTTACGATTAATATGTAAATTCATATATTTCTTGGCTTATCTTACGAGTAAATGGAGATAAGATATATAACGACATAAGACAAATAAGGGTTATATCGTTAGAGTATATTTTTGCATATTTTCTGTACAAATGCATATTGCTTCATATTATATTATACTTTTAAAGAAATATTTTATAAGTATATTTTAACAATTTCCGAATATTTGTTGGAAGAAATTAAAGAACGAAAATATTAAATGAATCTAAAACGGAAACATTTTTCATTACTGTTATAAAACCTATATATAACGAATTCTTAATTAGCAGTATTGATAAATTGGAGGGAATCGACAAAACTTTGGCACATCAAATCGCAGTAATTAGTGCTGCAAGGAAAAATATTTAAAGGAGGGAGATCCTACTGGAACCAACATATGAAAACACTTTTCGAACTTATGGATGGAAAATAAAGGCTTCAAAATAATGGAAATATGTGTAAAATTTTAGAAAATTCAATAGAGAACGTAGAAGGCGCGCTGGATTATTCATCCAGAGAAATATCTTCGTTCAAGTTTGAACTTCTTTCAAGTTCATAATTTATTGTAATAAGGCATTCGAACAGGAAGAATAATAAAATAAAATAGTATCTGTAAATTTTATTTATGTATTATTATTTCCTTTTTTTTATGAACAAATACATTGTCGTTTAAAAACAAATAAATGCTAACTATAGTGATTGCAAATAATCGTGATTTGAAATGATTGATTAATTCGGTTATTTTTTCACAGTAATCGATTAATCGATTATTAATTGGAAATATTATAAGAGTAAAAATAAAAGTAGAGATAACGAACATTAAATTAAGGAACATATGTATTTCGAATTTCTTTTTCTCACATCTTCCTTTTCTTTAAGGTACATTCCTCATTTAAAACGCAAAAAGGCACATTTCCAATATTTTTTTTTAAATACTTTATAATTTATTTATGAAAAATTTTTTATTTTATCTAATAATATATACTTTTAAGTTAAATTTTTTTTTTCTTTTTTATCATGGTTTTTTTTAATAGATGGTGATTTTTTCTGGTTTTTTTATTTAAAAAGCTTACTTACAGAGAAAACTACTGATCCGATTTACAATTATTTAGGCTTAAAATGTTCATTCAAGTATAATTATTCTAGTCCTCTAGTGAGCCAGATTTTTCGGTTTCAATCTCTAACCCCTTTTTTATAACAAGAAGGAGTAAAAACAGGGTATTTTGGTATTTTTTTTTCAAATTCAGTCAAATTTTTTTAACAGTCGATTTTTAAAATTGAGACGAAGTAGAGGACTAGTTAATAGTCTTACATTTAAAAATAAATTCGAATTTTTCATTTCAAACTAGCCCGTTTGCCAGAAAGTGTGAAACCGAATTTCTGGTTTTTTTAAAGAGGCAACATCCACACCATCTATAAAAGAAATAAACAACGATAAAAAAGAAAAAACAATTTTTTTATAAACTTAAAAGTTTGTATTATTAGATAAAATAAATAAATTCTCTTAAGGGGTCTGACCACCCTGGCGCTCGGAAAAATGGATATAAATATAAAAATTGTTTTTCACGGAGCTATTAGGTATACACAATGATTATCATTTTATTTAAATACATTGTAGTTTTATCCACAATTTGAAAGAAAAACGAATAAAAAATATTAAAAAATGGCGGAGATATGAGCCGTCAAGTTAGATCTTCATTTGAAAATTCTTGTGGAATGGTGGAATTTTTTTCTCTATCAGGCGCCATCTCAAAATCAAAAAAAAAATGTTTCCTAATTTAGAAACATAATAGTTTGGAACTAGCATAGGGGTTTTTATTTTTTGAAGAAATGAGAACTGTTTGGAAAAAAATTTTAATTTTAAGTTTTAAAAATTTATAAAAAATTAACGCGGCATCCAATCATAAAAATCCTGCTACTAAAGCAGGACTGCTACATCTTAGATAATATTATAAAGAATATGTGGTTTAAATTTCATCCAAATCGGTCAAGTAGATCTCGAGATATCTTGTCCACCAGTTTGAAAAACGTAGTTTCTAGAAAAACGCAATAGAAAAAATGTACCGTGTTTGTGTTTTAAAACTGAATATTCTTTTATTACCTCCTATCTGCGTTTCCTGGAGCGTACATGAGGTCTTCTATTGATGCCTCGATGTCCTCCGACTCCTTCGTAATCTGTTAACTAATTTGGGGTGAAGCGTACTTCTTCTCAACTGTATTTCTTTCGTATAACATGTTAAACTTTTTCGTGCCTCTCTCTGCCGCGCTCAGTCCTAATTGCTATAACTCCGGAAATAATTTGAATTTTGTAACGGTTAAACGCTTAAAATATTCTTAAAAGTATAAACAATTTATCTGACCAAAAAAAATCGATATTTTGAAAATCCCAGGGTGGTCAGACCCCTTAAACAAATTATAAAGTATTTAAAAAAATAATAGAAATGTGCTTTTTTTACGTTTTAAAAGAGGAATGTACCTTAAAATAGACACTTAGGAAGCATAGATCAATAATGGAGTTATCATCTCCTTTCCCGACTTTTCATAAACTGGTCAAATGTCTTCTTATTTCCTGATTTCTCTTGCCTTTTCCTCATATTATCACAGAATTTTAGTGATTTTGGACGACCTTCCTGACTTCAAAACTTTCCTTGCGTTTCCGACTAGGAAAAATTCGAAAATAAAGATCTGTGAGATTTTGAGACTTTTAAGAATTTGTCCTAATTTTTGCCAATAGTTATTACAAGGATTTTCCATCCTTTTCCCTGAAATTTTATCAATTTGTCGACCCTTTTTTAAAATTATTTGCTAAATGTCGTGCAAAATCGAATTGCGTAACTGGTCTAACTATGATGGAAATTCTGGTATAATTGACGTTACTTTAAAAATATAAATTGTTAGAAAATCCCTTTAGGTTTATTAATTTATTAGGAAACCATCCATTAAATGAATCCTAACAAATATTTTGAAATTTAAAATTTCTCAGGAATTATACTAGGTTTCTTGTGACAGTGAAAACTTAATAATTTCACCCTTTAAACTCTTACCATAATTCGCGGGCTAATTTTTTTTTTAAATTCTGGGTAATTTGATTTTCCAAATCCCGAAAAAAATTATTGGGAATTAATTTTTCTTCCGAACCGCCAAAATTTCAGGTCAAAGAATCTTAAGATTTAATTGTCAAGATTGTAAAACCAATTCATGGATTCATTAATTTTAGGTGAACAAAATGAGAGAGATTTTAAAATTTCACATTCCTCTTTACATAAATGATGTTGACTCTTTAGGATTTGGAAGAAAACACCGCCATATAACCACATGCATTCGTTTTAAAAGTCACCTAAAAATTTTTAGGTAAGGTGGGCAAAATCCCGAGGAATGCATTGCTTTACTGGCCTTCTATATCTGACAAAATTTGAATTTTTTCATTATAACCTAATAATAGTACTAGAATAATCCACTTTTATTGGTCGATTAATCGATTAAAATGTTCTTGATATTTACCTAATTAATCGAGTAATCGATTAATTGATTAATCGGTTTGCAATCACTAATGCTAACCCACATTTGAAAAGGACATCATTTTTCTCAAATTTCCTGAGGCTTTTATTGGAATATTATTCAATTTATTAGGCATATTTTGCTATTTGAAGGAAATATTTTAGGCGCGTATTTAAACTTTTATAGGAAATAAAAATCCTAAGCCTATAATAATGACAAGGTGAAGGTAAGGTGAGCAAAAGTACGGTCGTTAGGAAAGCGTAGCTGAATTTTTGGGCAAATTAAAAATAATTTATTTCATATATAATATACATTTTAAATAATTATATTAATTTAATCTTAATTTGTAATGTTCCTTAATCATGTAATTAATAATACTTGTATAGTTATTAATATATTAATAAATTAAAATCACACCCTTTTTGCCAGCCTTTCTGTAAGCCACGAGGCTAATATTAAATCCAGACTATATACTCTACGATTTTCAATTATAGTTGAAGATGTATTGTATGGAAATGTCCATTGTGTTGCTGATGTCCATCCTGTATTATGAAATTCTGTTGGATCTCGGTGAAAATCGAGCATACCATTATACTAAGGCCATCAGGAACCTTAACAGAATTAATGAAAGAATTCATATTAGGGATTTCTCCTCAGTATTTACAGGAGTAATAAAATCCTCACTTTTTTTTTCTTTAAGATACGGATTTTCCCTATGGATAACCAAATGGATATACATTTTATATCAAAAAGCCTTGTTCATATAAATTGAAAATTCGGTGATAAAATGCCAAATTATAATACAAACATTTGCTCAACTATGTAACATATCTATTCTTAAGAAAGACTGCCAACATAGCTAAGGATTAAAATGTATGTATTTTATATGCCAAAATTGAGTATTCGAAAAATCGTAGCTGGATTCATTTTGGGTGTAACCGTCACTTATATTATGTATACTTTACATACATGCCTAATACCGGAGTTAAAGAGATCATTTCGAAAGGTTTGCTCTCCATTTTATTTCTATAAAAATTTCGTTCATTAGAATTTCTTCATAAATTTATTAGGCTTTGTACGACAACCTATTATATCCAGTTGAAGATCCTATCGACATTAATAAATCATTGGTTGATTGGAATCGACAACACATCCAAACCAATAATGCATATCCTAAATATCGACTGTTACGCCAACATGGATTGAAACCGATCCGACATTTACCCGATGCCTTAATAATTGGTGTAAAGAAAAGTGGAACGCGGGCCTTGCTTGAGTTTATTCGACTACATCCAGACGTACGTGCAGCTGGTTGTGAAGTTCATTTTTTCGATCGGCACTATAAAAATGGGTTCAGTTGGTATCGAAATCAAATGCCACCAACCTTAGATGGGCAAATAACGATGGAAAAAACGCCGAGCTATTTTATAACGAAAGATGTACCGAGACGGGTGTATCACATGAATTCGAATACAAAGTAAGTGGTGTTCGAAATATATTCTGAAATCCCATCGTTATTTATCCAAATTATTTTTCAGATTATTGATTGTGGTAAGAGATCCGGTCACGAGAGCGATCTCTGATTATACACAAGCGGCTAGTAAAAAAGTTGGTATGAAAAAATTTGAACAACTAGCATTTTCTAATGGATCTTACGGTAGGATTTTGATCCATTTAATTATTCCCTTAATTGAAATTAAATTCCTTTTCAGATGTAGTTGATACTTCATGGGGTCCTGTTACAATTGGTGTTTACGCCAAACATTTACATCGCTGGCAAAAATATTTTCCTATGTCCCAACTGCTATTTATAAGCGGTGAACGATTAATATCCGATCCAGCTTTCGAGCTGGGAAGAGTGCAAGTAATACAATATTTAAAAATTCATTTATATAATACAAAATCCAAATCGGATCTATTTTAGGACTTTCTTAATTTAAAGCGAATTGTAACCGAAAAACATTTTTATTTCAATTCAACGAAAGGATTTCCATGCCTATTCAAATCAGAATCTCGATCAACGCCCCATTGTTTAGGCAAGACAAAAGGGCGAAATCATCCGTACATCGATCCGTTGGCAATTGAACGTTTACGTGAATTTTATCGTCCATTTAATATAAAATTTTATCAAATGACTGGTACTAATTTTGGATGGCTTTAATTAATTAACGAAAATCTTTTTAATAAAAGATTTAATATGCGCATATGGCGCAGCCAGTAGAATAACAAATATTAATATTAAAACGGAAATAAAATATAAATCTAATATTATATATTGAAAATTGAAAAGTTTAAATGAAAAATATATTATTAAAAATTTTAATTGACAGGTTTTACTGTCTGTTTAATAAATTTAATTTAATTTAATAATTATAGGGAAACACCAAAAAATAATATATTGTTAACAAGTATAATTAGCTCAATGTTTAATGTAAAATAAGTAGACAATTTAATCACCAATTAGTTTCAAATAAAATCGCACAAACTAATGCACGAAGATACCTTTTCACATTGAAAAGTATTATAATCATAATTTCAGATTAATTTGTTCGTAAATCTGAAATTTTGATAATTTTTATTTCATTAACCAGCAACGAATTTTTTTTGTTGATAAATAAAAAAAAATTATAATTAAAATGTTATAGTTTCGCTTATAAATATAATACAAAGAAATTAAAGCTTAAAAGTTAGTTCTTTATTTCATTCCTCAAAAATCCAAAAGTCTATCTTACAAAGTTGGTGATCATTTTTTTTTTATAGACTGTCAAAGATTCTTCCCGAACACGTATTTCTTCCAAAGGAAAAATATTTTAAAATACCCTCAATTGAATCTCATGGAACCCCCCTCTACTTTGATTCTAAAAACCTTAACCCTGTCTTCTTTGAGTTCCGAGCTTTCGAAAATCGGAAAGTCGGTAGTTACTTTAAAAGTTGCTTCACCTGTATGTATGCAATTCTTATACAAGCATTCAGATATCCTACATGAATTGAACTGTAATACTAGAATTAAATTTCAAATAAAAGCTTGGTTTTAATAATTATTCTAATTTTCTTTATCAATTTGAATTTCAATAATAATTTCCATATAATTTACTTAATTCCTTTTAAATTAAATATTTAATCATTAAATTACTTTAAAATTATTCTTCTTTTCTAAGCGAGCCTGCAAATATTCACCCGAAATTAAAGGTAATAGTTTTTAATTATATTATTAAATCTATATATTTATATATATATAGATAGATCACAAATTCTTTCTCTAAAATCCTTTTCTGAATCAAGCAATTAATTATAATTATATTATAAATTATTTATTTAACTAAAAATCTTGTAGATAAATAATATTCTCGTCAATTTCTTAATTAAAGTCTTAAAGTCCCGAAAAACTTCCGAGAAAAGGTAGTACGAAAATGTATATAGATCGAATTGTAGGCTTTGTAAGAGTGTACGTTCCAAGAATTTCAAAATTGCACATAAGGAAATAAAGAATTTATAATAGTTTTTGCATCGAATGTCATAAAGACTCTAATTAGTACAAATAATAAGGCAATGTGTACCAAACTTATTTCTTCTCATCTTAGATTTATCGGTAGTAGGTATATCTGTGCAAATCTTCAGGCTGCATGATAAATTTTTCAAAAATAGACAAAAAGCCATGATTTTTGCCAAAAAATAACAAATTTTGAAGGTATGCCTTTTTATCAAATTAAATCAGTGTTGGAATTACAAAGAAATAACTCTAATTAATATATATATTTGTATTTTGATCTGCCGAGTGATCATCAGAATATAGCATCCTTTAAGACTGAAATTAAATATTAAACAATATTGCATGGTATTAATATTTTCCTATCCAATTTATTTCTGTGTTTAACTTGGAATTTAATTTTAAATTAACATTAAGTTGAAGTATAATTTATTTCTGTCCTTGGTTTAAACTAATAAAAACAATTAAACAATTATAAATGAATTTTTATTTAAATTTTAATTTTGATGTTCAATAAATTTTATATCGATAAGTGAAATGGATTAAAAATGTAATTCGATGTAAGTGAAATAAAATCTTTCAATATTAAAACTAAATGTTTTTTCTTTATATATTTTGGTACTGATCATTTTAATTACTTTTCATTTAAAAATAATTCATGATTTGTTTGTATAACGGTTATAAAAATAAACAGTTTTTATCTCTCTTTGGAAATTATAAAAAAAAAAAAAATTTAGACACATTCGATTCAAAATCATGGGTCGGATATGTATTTGGTTAATATTGGATTGCCGGAAAAGTTCACAGACAATTTTCCTTAACAGATTGTATTTCTAGATTATTAATAGCAATAGGCGTTTGTCAATTTTTTATCGATGTATCCACTTGGATCAGTTTCTCGTCTAGTAATCAACGTTGGCATATCTCGAATGACTCTACAACATTCAATAACATTCAATAAAATTTCACTGTAAAGGGTAACCTTTCCGACAACCCAATATAATTTCTCGTGTAATAGTTGGAAGTATGTGTAATTTAATTCCTACATGTTAACTTTCATTCGGAAATTTGGAATAAAAAGTTCTTGGCCACGGTAATGGCCATTCATATTGATTTGGAATAACGCCACGAACGTTACGTTCGAAATATCTGAATAATGGTAACCAGAATTCTCGCCCAATATAATTATTTGTACCCGGTTGCTAAAATAATACAAATAATTTATTGAATATTTAAAATTATATTTTTTTAATTTAGTAAAATTACCCTTAATAAATATTGATTATTTGCTAATGTGTGGTAAGTCCAAAAAAGTCTTGTAGTGATGTAATAGGCAACTAGTACATCAATTGTATAATGCCCATGTCCAATTAATAATAATGGAGCGCCAACCATTGCAATTAACCACGCTATCCAATGTAAAAATAACCATCGGCGTGGTGAGTCTGAAAAAAATGGAAATTAATATTATATATACAGCGATTTCAAGATCAACTGTAACAGTCTTTACTTACACTCTGCTATCATCAAATAACCTAGGACTAGCATAACAGTATGCCCACTAAATATATAATCACCACAATATATATGCCTTCCACTCATCGTTAAACCAAAACCAGACAATAGATGAAGGACTCTTTTAGCGACTAAAATGAACGTTATAGTATCCGCTTTTGGACTACAAGGGCGTGTTACACTCGATAAAGGAATTACAGTTACATATATTGTTATCGAACGTAAGAAATATAATACAGCCAGCATTAGGAACACACGTCTCAGTAAAATGAATCTACAAAATATGAAATTTTATGGAAATTTAGTTAAGTATCTTATTTCTTTTAGGAGCTTCTTACCTATGCTTATGAAAGATTATCACAGCGCCGCATGTGTAAGTTTGTATCATCACTAATATTTCACTATAATATACTCCATTAGCTTGCCGTGGTATGTTATCTAATACAACATCGGGTAGTGGAGTATATATGGTCCGGTCTGGCATCCGTTCGTGTAGTAATGATAGTGAAACCATACATAATATGATATTCATTGTTAATAATATGAATGCTTTAAAAAAGAGTATATATTAATTACGATTAAACTATTAAATATTAAAATATACCTGTTACAGTTTTCATTACTTCCTTTGGGTATCTGGGTTCTTCACGTAACATTACCGCGTCAACGTTGATCTCTGTTGGACGGGTATTATCGTTAGGCATTTCATAGTTTTCAGTAGGTACTTCCTGGAAATTAAAAGTATTAAAAAAAAGTTAATTATTAAATTTAATTTAATTTTTCCAGTTTTCAAATTATCACTTTCGAAAGATTACTTTGACTCCTCGCTCTTCGAATTCTTATTTTAATTCGACTAAAAACACATTTTTAGTATTATTCTATTATCAGTAATATACAAAAAGTACAATTTGAATTTTGCAAGTCAGGTAGATCGAAGTTGAAAAATACCCTGCTTAAGTATTGCTTAAGCTCTTTCAATGACTCGAAATTGCTGATACCAATAAGGTTTTTCTGCACAGTGTACTATAGCACCACTGAATAAGTTTTTAATTAATATTATTAATTATTATTATTATTATTAATTAATAAAATTTTCGAAGATGTTCCTTTCGAAAGTTAATTTTCGAAAGTATCTTCGAATTAAATCGGCATTCTTCATAGGAAAAAATTGCATTTTCCAACTGGAAGGTTTATCTTATCTTAGATTAATTCGAATTTAACTAATATTTGTAATTCACGAATTTTTTCATTGGAATTAAGCCTTTATTATTATATGGAACACCCAAAAATCTTAAAGCAGATACAGAGTTTTTCAAAATTGTTAATGGTACAGCAAGTGGGAGACTGGGTACAGGTTGTATTAATTTAATCAAAATTAACTTACTTTGTACTGCCAACGTCGTTCCAATGATTCATACACAATGATGTTACACAATTTGCTAAACATTTAACTTATTCTTATCTTACTTTTATTAGAAATTCGTATATAATGCCTACTAACGTCGCTTCAGTAATGAGAATATTTTTTTGGATTACCTACCTCGTCACGTCCATTACTCGAGTATTTTTATCAGGTCCATTATTCGTGTGTTTTTATCAATCAATACTTTTATCGTTTTGAATTTCATTTATGGTTAAATAATTTTTCTTTTTATTATATTTTCATAATTTATTATTTTTACGAGCCTTCTAATCTATTGTAATGTATAATTGTATAATAAATAAATATACATTGAACAAATTGGGGTTTATGAATTAATTATTTACCCCAACAATTACGGAAATCATTGATTTAGAAAGAATAATAAATAAATAGTAAATGAATGGATTAGTTTTCTATTTATTTTCTTAACATTTAATAATTTTCAAATTTCAGCTTTCGAATGATGAAATACGATAAGTATTGTATGGCCTTTAGTATTTTTATCACTATTTAATATTTTATCTTTTTTACCGTATAAATACTATCAATAATGAGAGCTTATACCTATACTACTACTCATACCCAGTACCATCTATCGCTTTCGTAAGGTGCTGCAGGCCCCGGGCGCCGTCTAAGATTACGGCCCATAATCCATCTTTAAAATTCTAATTATTCTATTATATTCTAAATAATTTCAATGTTACAGGTTTTCAATTACCAAAAAGAAAAAACAAATCTAGTTTATTTCCAACGGCAAAGATGGACCGGATTTAATTAATTTGAACCAATTTGTACTATAATTATATAATTAGTAATTACTTTTATATACCATATTACAAATTTTCATTTAAGGAAACTTTGGATTAATAGATTAGAATTAGAATATTATTTCGAAAACCGAACAGGAGTTCTTGGGTTTCTGAAAGTAGAAAAACGGCACTGGCAATACCTCCAGTTTGCTAATTGGTTTTCCATTCCAGACTTTTTGTGAATATTTTTAGAATTTCTATGTTATTAAATTCAATTTTATTAAATTGTAAAATGTTGATGTGTAACGGTAGCAACAATTAATTAGGAGAGTTTACCCAATAGTGCACATACCCCTAATATTAATTTACAATGATATTCATTGATTTCAGTGAAATTATTCTTAAAAACTTCTTCAGTACAACGGAATCTAATCTTATCTTTAATATTTAATTCACAGTCATTTACCCAACCGAAGGTAATTATTATTCTTTTAATTAATAATTAAATAAATTTTTGACTTTTACCATAGTTATCTAGTTATTTATTTCATAATTAATTTCTTAATTTCATTAAGGTGTGGGAAAATTTAACATTCAATTACTGTAAGAATTGACAAGTCCAACATAAATAAGTATCAAAATTGATTATTCGAAGCACTGATCGAGTAAGTTTTTAGTCGCGTATATTTCGGTCATCTTTCCAACCCAAAAGCCCTGAGATTGATTGATCGGTATGATTGACCAGAATTCCCAGACTTTGTAAAAAAGTGGCGTTGGTATGTTTGGGTAGGAATTATATATTATTTAAAATGACTAAATATATTTTATTATTAACTTTTTGCAGTAATGTTAATTGACTAAATGCCATTTATGCAAATATTCATTGTAACAAACACCATGGAGAGAACAAACAGTTTTTATCAAATTTTGCAGAGTACAGCAACACATATTGCACAAAGTCAAGTAGAATAACTTCGATAATTCTGGGAGGTTCTAATGACTGAGTTCAACAAAACAGTGTATCTACAAAATGGACCAGTCAAAATCATGCAACCGAATAAACAGATACATCCTAACATTATAATTTTCATTCACATATTTTTAAATATTTTTGTTTTAATTAATATGTAATTAAAATCTTAATTTAAAGTAAATTGAAATAAAAAAATTAATTCTTAACCAAAAACTAAATTAGAACCGAAAATGAATTAAATAATGCCGTACAACAAATCATTTACTTATTCGTTATACGACATTATTTAATCTTCGAACACTAGTAAGAGCCGCTATTTTAATACATTTGAAATACGCTTAAAATAAGATTTAGAAAAAGATTCAGACACATTGGAAGAATAATTTAAAAAAATCACACTTTTCCAATTTATATTTCTTTTTCAATTTTTATTTCTTAACAATTTTACAAGTTATATATATTACATATATAATCCCTTTATATAAATTAATGCAAATATAATACAATAACTTCATTATGCATTTTCATATTAGAAGAAATATGTTTCTTTAACAAGAAATATATCGTCTATCGTCCAATAGACAATTTAGTTTTTTTTTTTTTAATTTGCTAGTTTCCTGATATTCAATCGGGAAATTGACATCAATTTCTATTGAATTTCTAACAAATTCGGTCACATTTTTGTTTTAAAAACAAATAATAAATAACAAAGCTTAGATAGTAACATTACATCAGTTTAATTATTGATAACTCTTCTTTTTTTTTAATTTTGGAAAGGCCGCATAGGTGATACATTGACAAATTAAAATTATCTCAAAAAGTTGAATGAATTTCAAAAATTATTTAAAATTATTTTCTCTTCTAACTATGTCTTTATTATCTTCAGTAAAAATCTATTAGTTTTATTTTATTGTACGTATAAATATAAACTTTATCTTTAAATCTTCTTTTTAAAATTCCATCTCTTTAAATTGATAGATGTAATATATTATACAATTATACATATATATATAATAAACGGTAGCAGATCTTGAGATTTAGCGACAATTAAACAAAATAGGTAGACGATAGACGGCACTCGATTATTAAATTGTTAAATAAAATTCAAAGGACAATTTGTTTAGACGATAAATTTCATTTCCTAAACCTAAAGTTGGCATACGAATAAGTAATAATTATTGACCAGATCGATATGGGACACACTATTTAATACACCCAGGCAAAAAATTATAGAAACACACTATCACAAATTATCGTCCGTTTTATAGAGAATAATAATAAAGTTTAATAGATTAAATAACTTAATCATTTTAAATTAAAAGTAGTATATGACTGGAGTAAGGTTATACTTATAAATACATTTAAAAGCTAATTTCTTATAATTTGTTTTCCCAGTTTTCCATTTTCCAAAATAGATTAAAATTTTGGAGGTGTTCTGCATTATATACACTTTGCAATTCCTTAGTAATTCCCTGTTAAAAAATAACCAAACAAAACCTCATACATTTCTCCTTTAAAACACAAATCAATTTTACATGTTCCCTAAAATAATGTATAAAAACTTAAAGCAATAATCATCATCTTCTACAGTACCTCATGAGGAATACTCATTATTCATACAGAAGTTTTAAAAGTTAAAGTAAAATCACATAACCCATCCCAGCCTATGGTTAAGTAATTAGTTAAGCAAAGACATTATATCTTATCTCTCGGATTAAATTCTGTAGGCTTGGGAATTCCAAATAATGCACTGGGTTTTCTACCGTATTGTAAAGAAATCAGCGAAGACATGTATAACATGTGACTTAAAAATTGCATACAAAAGTAAAATATTAATAAAATATCTATGGGGAAAATATTGTTTGGTTATTTTTAACGTTGGAAATTAATTATATTTATTTAATATATTAGATAAGGTGAAATAATTAAATAAATTCATAGTTTCTTATTAGGCGGCTAAACTTTAAATTTTATACGTATCCTTGAACTTAGAAAAAAAACAAGAAATGTAATAGGGAAGGTAAAACTATTATATCGAGTTTGATTGACTTCCTTCCACTGGTGTCTCTTCACCAATGTATTCAAATATAACATTAGATAGAGAGATGCAAATAGAAAGTGGGGAATAGCGTAGAATGGTGTAGGTCAAACAAACTCGACAATAAAAAAAAGAATTATTGTCGCCATCATATCTCTCATTTTTATATATGAATTTGGTGCCTGCCCGTCTTAGTTAACTTATGTAGGTGTACTTATATATAAATAAATATGTATATATATATTTTTTTAAAGCAAACAATTTAAAATCAAAGTGGCATTTCCTTCTTACTTAATTATTAGTTAACTTAATTAAGTAGCTCTTAGAAAATTAGAATAAAAAATTATTTACATGTTTCTTAAATCTTCCTTTTTTTTGGAATCGATTAAATCCACACAGATTTAATAAATTTCATTTTCAAGATTTTTCTTGTGTTTTTTGGGTTTTTCTTTTTTTTTAGATTAATATCAATATGTATTTTTAAATTACCCTTTTTATTTAAATCAACATTTTCCATTTTAGTAAATCACAAATTACTATTATATTTGGACTTTTGCCATTGAGATTCGAATGGTCACCAAGAAATAAGTGAATTTTTCTGTAATTTAGTGACATTTGGGTGCGATATTACTTCATATAAAATATTAAACATAATTTTTCAACTAGAATATTATATAAGATAAAAAAATTGTCCGTCATTACAGATCTATGAAGTAAATTTAGTCATAAAAAAAATCTGATTTTTACAAACACAATATCTGCATATTTATCTTGAGAAAATTTTCTATTCTCTCTCAGAATCTTATATAGTTTGACTTTTCTTATAAATGTTCACACGTACTAGTATACATTTAATGATTGATTTCAAGTAAAATGTACAAGATGAATTTCAAAAGATGTATTGATTTCTAATTCATTTAAAATGACAAACATGCATAGATCCTTATTTGCCAACAAAACACACAATTGAAATTTTGAAAACATAATGAATTGTGAAATTTAGTATAACTTGTGTATTTTCGAGAATCGTTAAAAAATCAAAATTAATCCAACGAATATTTATCATCACCTGCTGGAGTGATATCGACCAAAATTGAATCCTCAATCCGAATTACCGGATGTCAATTAAATACTCAATACCTGATTCGATCAACATTTCCATAAGTTGACGAATTATAGTGCAAACCAATTAAAACAATTGAAAATAAATTGAGATTCGTGGCAATATTTAAGGTGCAAAATTATCACAATATTAATAAAACAAAAAAATATTTAAAATTAAAACACTTCAATCAAAATCATAAAAAGTTTAAAATCTAGTAACATCTAATCAGACTTTGTCGAATAATTTTAATATAGTAACAGGTAGTACTTTCTTCCTTACTGTAGTAATGTGTGGTTCTGTATGTATTCGTATTAAATTTGTCAATAAAAAATTGTAAAAAAAATGATAAATAATTATTTGGTTGTTTCACTATTTTTAATTTACCCTCTTGCCTTGCAGAAATATATAATTTCTCGTGTAATAGTTGGAAGTTGATGCTTACCGATGATGTTTGCCAATTTAATATCCACATTCATATTGAACAAATGTTAACTTTCACGGTTCGGGAATTTGGAATGAAAGCGTCTTGGCCATGGTAATGGCCATTCATATTGATTTGGAACAATGCCACGCACATTACGTTCAAAATATTTAAAAAATGGTAACCACCATTCTCGTCCAATGTAATTATTTGTACCCGGTTGCTAAAACAATATAATAATCTATAGTGCATTCAAAATCTATATAATGAAAACTTAATAAAATTACCCTTAATAAATATTGATTATTTGCCAGTGTGTGATAAGTCCAAAAGAGTCTTGTTGTGATGTAATAGGCAATAAGTACATCAATTGTATAATGTCCATGTGCAATTAATACTAATATAACACCGACCATTGCAATTAACCACGCTATCCAATGTAAAAATACCCAACGTCTGG
Source organism: Symmerus nobilis (assembly GCA_027564815.1). Classification (NCBI taxonomy): domain Eukaryota; kingdom Metazoa; phylum Arthropoda; class Insecta; order Diptera; family Mycetophilidae; genus Symmerus; species Symmerus nobilis. Next base: position 19,611 of record JANTOP010069994.1, on the reverse strand, counting down.
CTGAATCTGGATTATTTTAATATATTGTAATTTAGTCTCTTCGTCTACTTAAAATGAATTCTACTTACACTCTGCTATCACCAAATAACCTAAGACTAGCATAACAGTATGTCCACTATATATATAATCACCACAATATGTATGCTTTCCGTTCATTGATAAACCAAAACCGGACAACAATTGGAAGGCTCGCTTTGCGATTACAAATGCCGTTGTTGCATTCGATTTTGGACTGCAAAAGTACGTTGTACTCGATACAGGCAATACGGTTACATACATTGTTATCGAACGTAAAAAATACAATATCGACATCATTAGGAACACACGTCTCATAACAATAAATCTACAATAAAAAATGGAAAATTAGTTTTAATTTAGTTCTTAATTTTTTAAAGAGCTGTTTTACCTATGCTTATGAAACGTAATCACCGTACCACATGTGTAGGCCTGTATCATAATTAATATTTCACTATAATACAATGCATTATCTTGCGGTGGTATATTATCTAATACAACATCAGGAAGTGGTGCATATTTGGTACGGTCTGGCAAGCGCTCGTGCACTAGCGACAGTGAAACTGTGGCTAATATCATATTTATCGATAATATTACGAATGCTTTAACGAAATCAATTTATTACAATTCCGATTCAAATTCATTTAATATTAAACTTGATACCTGTTACAGTTTTCCATACTTCCTTTGGATATCTGGGCTCTTCACGTAAAGGCACACTTGGAGTATCAATTTTTATCATGACCGCGTCACCATTGATTTCCGTTTGATGATTATTTTCGTAAGGCATTTCATAATTTTCATCAGGTACTTCCTGGAAATAATAAAGAAATGTGAATGTTAATTTTCAATTTGAACACTGATATAGAGATAGGGGCGCATCGATGGATCCGTTCAAGCTACATCACCTAAAGATGCAAAGCTATAAGATATTAATAAATGATCTTATGTTGAATTATTAGATTTCAACTCTATTTGTCATTTCTTATTACATCATTCGAAATTAATATAGTTGGTTCTTGACTTACAAGTTAATTTGAGTAATTTTTTTTATGTAAAGCTTCCCTAAACTAGACAAACTACATAACTATATATTTTATGATAAAACACGAAAATAATACAACAATAAAATAATTGTATATAGAAATGAATTATTATTATAATGAATTTCTAGAAATTAAATTACTTAAATGTAACATCACCGAGTCGTGTCGAATAGAAAATGTATGGAATTTATTATATAGGAAATAAATAAAGGAAAAATAATATTAAATCAAGAAAATAAATGGAAATTTATTCTAACAATTATACGATTGATTAGAATCGAAATTTAAATTGAAGGTCGATATTGGTCAAATTGATTTAGTGGACAAAACAAAATTAACATATCATGATTATATTCAATTTAATTCAATTTGAAAGTCGATCTAAACTTTTAATTTATTTCTAAAAAATTTAAATTGGCAAGTGGCAAAGTTTTTTCTTCTTGGTTTGAGCCAACATACATTGGAACCGCAAAAATCAAATGGATTGGTATCATAAAAATTAATTATTAAATATTTCTTCAAACCCATCATTTATCTTATTAAATAACAAAACTTTGATGAAGAAAAAAAAATGTTATATAATTAAAAATTAATAATAAAAAAGAACACAAACGATAGTATATCGACCAAATATCTAATTACAATCAGATGTTAAGTTTCCATAATTTTTTAGGCACATGGACATTTTTCGGTCATGTTTCCCATATCTATTATGAATACTAAATTAACGAGTACCGAGTATTTTTTGTATATGTGTAAAATTACTACTAAATTAAATAACACAAACAATGACACATTTTCAAAATATTCATAAATAATTAATATTAATTATAGACATCGTAAACTAACGGTTTAATTTGAATTTTACATTTTTTTTTTTTTGTTATTTTTTCAGATATAAATATTATATTAAATATTATTATTAAATAATTAACGAAATCAATAATCAATTTAATTCTGCACATTGTCATATCAATTATAACTCAAGTTATTTATTTGATAATACTTTTGAACCATTTGTTTTTCCTCGGTCATGAATTGACTGGAAATAAATTACTTTTAGCTCGGGATCCATTTACTTCGGTTTAAATTAATTAAATTCAAGAAAATTCGATCAATTTATGATATTTTCAGGAACAATAGGTGAAAATGAGGTTTGGAAAAATAAATTTTTAGCGTGAAAATACGGCATAGCCTAAGCTTGTAGAAATTAAGTATTAGACAGGAAGATCTATCTAAAACAAAAACCCCATATTTTTTAGTACAAAACAAACCATTTCTCCGTATCTCTCGGGCACATGAAATATCAAATTGAGAGAATTATAATTTGATTTTATAATTAATAAAATTTGTAGGATAATTTATTTATCCGGGAAATTAATTATGTAATCAAAATTCGAGAGTTAAACTTTTCCATAAATATATCTTAATAAGATTTATTCTCAGTAATTATATAGGAACAATTCGGTATAATTAGATTCGTACAGTCCCGAAGAAAATTTGCTGGCAACTTCAGTTTTTCTTTGAGACTGTCAACGAAATTTTGCATATAATTTTAAATCAATTATTTTTAAAAAGAAGTTTGTTAAATTTAAGGACATCAAACATTATCCTTTTATTGAACAAAGTATGTAATATGTGGAACGAATAGAATTGCACCAAAGAAATAATACAATTTCCTCATGTAGTTGTAATGAAAATAATTTTAATTCAAAATATACATTTACATTGACGTAAAAATAATTTACAATTTTTGATTCAATTTAGTGCGGCTAAATAAACTAACTTTTGATTTTATTCCTTTCATTAGATTTTGCACAACGGTGGTTGAAAGGGATTCAGTAGCTTTTGTCCATGACTTCTTGAATTCTTGAAGTGTTTTTGCTGGTTGACAGACATTTACTTCTCAATTTTCTATTAATATTTAAAAATTAAAAACTCTACAAAAGCTATTCGTGGAAAATTAAAATCTCTACAAAAGCTTTAATGAATTGAATTGAATTTAAGGCAAATTATCATGAATTATCATATTCATTGTCCTTGTTTGCCTTTTCGTGTCATTCATTTATCGGTTTGAAATTTTACATAAATATGTGCTTTTAATGAGCTTTCGAACTTTTGGAAGCGTTTTTTTTTTTAATGTTTGAAATTTGGTGAGAGGGTCGCTATCTGGATAAAAAAGACATTTTTGCACATACAAAATTAAGTTCTAAACTTAGAGCTTTCGTTGCGCTTTTAATACTTTGGATAAACTTTCTGCGAAAATTTCATATTTCATTTAAATTTAATGAATAGGATAAAATTTCGATTCTATATTATATTAAATAACATTTTAGTTTTAAACTTTCAATGAGCTTTCGAGATATTTGAAGCTTTTTTTGGGAAAATTTGAAATTTCGTTAAGGGGTCGTGATTTGGAAAAAAAATAGATTTTAAAAGACGTAAAAAATATGGTTCGGAAATAAAGCTTTATGGGAGCTTTTAAGTTTTTGTAGAGCTTTTGAACCAAAAATTGATTTTTGATATTTTTGTATTTTTGGTCAACTAATTTATAAATGTTCTGCATCATTAAATTTTTTTGGACCCAAAGAAAATTATCGGGAAATCCGAATCAAATGTCGCGATGTCCGATATTCAAATTTCTCGGTGCGACCCTTTACGAATTTTTTTATTTTTCTTAGATAAATTTCAACTTTTCCGGAATATTTAATTTTTGTAGTGTTACCTAACTGTCAAAGCAACTTTCTGCGCTTTACCATTTTTCTCTGGGCGGTTATAAAACCCAAACAAACTGTTTAATTTATCCAAAACAATTAATTTCAATATAGACATAGTAAGGTTGAGAGAATTTAATTATAGAGATTTTCTAATTATTTAATTGCTACTTAAATTAGTAATATATATTTCTTTAAAGTGCAATTCTTTTCGTTCCATGTATTATATAGTTTATCGATATAATATGGATCGACTCGAAGACTTGTTAAATTTGGAAACCTTTCTCCTGGTTGCGGATTTTACTAAATCTGAACTTTAAATTAGACCTAAAATTATGGATGAATAAGCAATTGGATGAATTAATATTTAAATAAATTAAATTGATAAATTCTTTTGCCGTTTTCTTCATATTCCTTACATACCAAATTTTATATTAACTTTTTTAATTCGATATTCATGGAATATTAGAAGAAAATGTCTGTTTGTGAGTATTATTTGTAATTTATATAATAATGTTCAAGTAATTATGAAACAAATTATTTTACAACGTTGTCTATAGCACTAACTGTACTAAGAAGATATTTCTAAAAATCTATCAAAGAAATACTTTTATATTTTCATACATAAATGGTTTTATTGAAATAATATTATAGAATCACAAAACCCAAATTTATAATTCTGCTGCAGATTATTTAACCATTTCTCATTACGCTTAATTTTCAGCAGGAGATGGAGATAAAATTATAGTGTATGGGACCAGACCTATCGATGACATAGATCCTTCCGGAACACCAAATAGAACAGGCTTGAAAGTAGATAGTTCGCTGCCATAATTCGATATTCATTTGCGAATTACGTTAATTTCTTTAATTTCCTCAATTCTGAAATAAAAATTTGTAAATCCAATTCATAATTTCTTTATTTTCTGATCGAAAATTAAATTAACATTTATTTATTTAATTCTTCAATATTTCGCATCTTTACAAAAAGTTAAAAGAAAGAAAAATTCCTATAAAAAAAATGTTTATTTTGATTAAGAATGGAAAGGAACAATTTTTTTTAAAGAAAATCAGCGAAATTATCGGCAAAAAAAAAGGAATTTGACGCTACTACCAAAGTGAATCACACTGAAAAGTTGAATCATATGTAATATATCGTCTTAAGCTTCCTTACTCATTAAATTTGAATTCAATACAGTAAATTTTTTTTTGGGGATGGACATTGGACTGAATACCGTTAAATAGTAAGGAATTCATCATCGTCGATCGGTTTGGTTAATCCCCGTTTTTATGATGAATAATGTCCCGTGCGCTACCGGAGATTGGCTGAATTATGAAGCTAGATATTGGAAATATGTATAAATAAGGAATTAATTTGTATATTTGTATGTATGAGATTGGGGGCTTTTGGTATAATACAGAATATAATAATTTAATTTAAATCGACTTACTTCATACTGCCAACGTCGTTGAAATGATTCATACGAACTACACAATCTGTTAAACATTTTTCTAATTTTTATCTTGTATTTATGAGGCGTTCGGGTATGATGCCTACTACCGCCGTTTCTGTAATGAGAATATTTTTTCGGATCACCATCGTTAAGTCCCATTATTCGGGTATTTTTAAATCAGCAATCAACATTTTCTTTATCGTTTTAAAATCTCACTTATTCGGTTAAATATTTTTCCTTTATTATATGATTTTCTTAAAATTTGTAATTTTTTTTATATGAGTCTTATGATCTATATTTGAAATGATTGAAATGTACATTTAACAAATGGTTTTTGTGAATTTTATTATTTACCCCAAAAATTATGCAAACTATTGATTTAGCAAATAAATAAAAAAAAAATGAATGAATGGATTTGTTTTCTTTAAAATTTAAATAATTTTCAACGTATATTTATGTAATTATTCTATTTTCACAACCTTCTGATAGTAATATTCGAGTATTGTATGGCCTCTGGTATTATTATCACTAATTAACATTTTTTCTTTTCTACCGTATAAATACTCTTATCTTGTAATATGAGTCAATGTAACTGTAGTAAAAATAAAATATCTAATGTCTTGGGATTACCATTTTTCTCTGATAATTTTATTTCTATTTAATAACGTGATAAAGGTAGAGCCCGGGTAAATAAAAAAAAATAGTAATTGCTCTCAATAATTGTAGATAAATAGAAATATTAAATTATAATTGCGGCATGCAGTAAATACGTAGAAATTTCTCGCACGTATCGGCTAATTTAAAATATTAATACGAACTAATTATAGGGGAAAAAATATACGTGTGGGGATAATTCAGGACAACGATCTAACTGTATACCAATAAATAATATCGATATCCAATCAGTGGAAACTCCTTGATCTTTCATTGATATTTTTCCATATACCATGTCCGTATACTCGATCAAATAAACGTCATGAGGTTGAATTAAATTAATTTATCAGCAAGAAGATATATAAAGTATAATTTCCTATTGTCATTTACGTCATAGATCCATAAATTATACTAAATTTAGGATTTTCCGTCATAATTAATTCGACGACATCAATCAATATAATTAATTAATTGTTTTCAATTAACAATCGAATTAATAATATCTAATTACATATAGGTTTACATCAATAATATTAATATTAAATTAAAGCCATTTTCATGTAAAAGTATAATTACATATTAAGCTAACATTCAGATAATATTACATTACAAAAGAATTCCTAAATTGAGAAGGACACTTCGAATTCCGGAAAAATATACATTGCTAATGTACAACTTTATTTTATTATTTAAAATCACATTTAAGTAGATAAAGGTTGTCGGTGAGAATGTTTAAGCTACACTCGCCGACATAACATGGAATTGCCGCTCAACGAACTAATGATATCTAAATATATCCCATCGGTTCAAGTAAAAGGCACGCACATTTTGATTAAAGATAGACCCGCGGAAACGCAATTTCATGTGTCGAAAATAGACAGCCAACAACAATTCGAATGTACAAAAAAAAAACCATATAATTGAAATTAATTATAGAATATCTCATCCGAGATACTTTATAATTTATATCAAATCCTATACACAAGGTCAATAATAGCCTTCAGATGCTATTTACTGTGACCGGTCGAATTTCGGGCAAATGTTCCATTTATTCAATTTTTTTTCTACTCGGTTCAGTTGTTTTGTTAGAGAATTTATAATCAAAAATAACACAACATGCATTTACCGAAATGACCTTTAAATAAATGTTATAAGTTGGAAGTTTTTGGTATAATGAAAATGACTAATGATGATAAAAAACCTGATAATTTTTAAATAAATTATATTTTATAAATTATATTTTCAAACGGACTGATTCATTGATCTAAAAATTCCTTTTATTGTATTAATTATTTTCTTAATACAGCAAATATTTCCGCTCATATACATCCGATCAAAAATGCCAGCTTGCCTGCCGTTTTCCGTTCAATAAAAGATGCGAACTTCTTAGTTTTATTATTCCAACCTCCAACGAATTTTTGCTATGGAATACTGACCACAGTTTTCTACAATTACAACAGCGACGTGCAGTCAATATCTCCATGAGGTGTGCAGAATTTTATGATTTTATGGTCGGTCGTTTGTAAAATTTCGTCGACTATGGTTTTCGTAAAATGCCCAGAAGGGCAGAGCAGGCCTAACTGAAATAATTTTATTTAATAACTTTGTCAATAATCATCAAGCTTATGCAAAGCTTTTAATTAAAATATAATATTATATTATTTTATTCATTAAAGCTTTAAAGTTAAAAGTTTTGTTAAAAATTAAAATTTTTGCCGAAGCTTTAATGAATTGAGTGAATTGAATGCAAATTATTTTTGCCCTTTCTTGAAAAATTAAGCTTTCGGCCAGGAAATCTTGTATATATATGTGCTTTCAATGAGCTTTCGAGATTTTTCAAGTATGTTTTATGGAAAAAAATTAAAATTTCATAAAAGCACCGATATCTGGATAGAAAATAGATTAAAAAACGCAAAAAATTAAGTTCTAAACTCTAATCTTTCTTTAAGCTTACAGTGGGTTGAAAAAGTTTTTAACGAAAATTTTACATTTTATCTAAATTTAATGAATCAAATAAATAATAGATTCTAAATTATATAAAATGATATTTTAATTTTAAGTTTTCAATGAGCTTTCGAAATTTTTGGACCATTTTTTTGGGAAAATTAGAAATTTTGTTAAGGGATCGTTATCTGTATAAAAAATAGATTTTTAAACGTAAAAAATTAGCTTCGAAACTTAGAGCTTTCGTTAAGCTTTTAACATTTTGGATAAACTTTGTCCGGATATTCCATATTTCATTTAAATTTAATGAATAGGGAAAAAATTCAAGTCCAAATTATATGAAATTTTATACTTTTAATTTTAAGATTTCAATGAGCTTTCGGGATTTTAAAAGCTATATTTTCGAAAAAGTTGAAATTTTGTTATTTGATAGTTATCTGGATAGAAAATAGATTTTTAAAGAAAATGAATTAAATTCAAAATTTTTGAGCTTTCGTTGCGTTTTCAATAGTCTGGGTAAGCTTTCTTCCATATTTCTTTTAAATTTAATGAATCGGATAAAAATTCGATTACAAATAATATAAAAATACATTTTAATTTTAAGCTTTCAATGAGCTTTCGAGATTGTTATAGCTTTTTTTGGATAAGTTGAAATTTGGTTGAGGGACCGTTATCTGTATAGAAAATAGAATTTAAAACGTTAAAAATAAGAATCGGAAAATAGAGCTTTTTGGGAGATTTTCAGTTTTGCGGAGCTTTTGTACGAAAAGTTTCGTTTTGATATTTTTCTATTTTTTTCAAAATCCGAAGAAAATAACCCGGAAATCCAGATCAAATGTTGAGATATTCAAATTTCTTGGTGCGAGCCTTTACGAATTTCTAATATTTCTTATATAAATTTCAACTTTTGAAAAAGGAAAATTGATTACAATTGAATTAATCAGATAAAAAGTGGATCTTTTAAAATAAATACAAAAAAATTTAATTATATGGTTTCGGTAAGCTTCCGAGATTTTCTTACATGTTGTTCCTGAAAATATTAAATTTCACTTAAAAACAATTGATTGAATGAACAATTGCTAGCATTTTAACAACGTACATTAAGAGCGGATGGTTGACCTCAACCGATTCTCACTCTAAAGCGACAAATTACCGACCTATATGCTGCTATTAGATAGCTGGAACACCGAAAACGGCAAGCAATGTCTTGAACTACTAGGAAAACTTCTTAAAAATGATTAGATTCGGGATATAATTAGTCTTAACTTTAACCAAACTATATTTAGGGACAAAAACCTTCGATTTATTGGATATTTTACAATTATAAAATTAAAGTATTGGCTATTTGAATCAATATCCAAATTTCGTAATTTAATAATTTCTGGGAAATTATATTCATTTTCCTGAGAAGTAGTCGAGTACTCACAGTACCCTTATACGTTCATTTCAGCGTATTCAAATGTTCCAATTACTTAATAGAATTTCGCAGAAATTAGATATCAGATTGGATTTTTCAAGATTTTTTTGTAGCCTCCCGGAAGGAAAATGGTTGAAATGAAAATGAGGAAATGGCCGTAAGGAACCAGGGAATAAATCGTATAAAAAATGTGTTGGGAACAATAAACCCGTGAATTTACAAGTGGTCCTAAGGGGTGGAAATAAAAAAATTACGACTTTCTAGAAAATTAATCAGAAAAAATTATTTTTCGATATTTTGAATTGGATTTGATTAGTATTAATTTTTCTATCGAACAAAATGAAAACCCAAAGCGGTTCCCCCAAAAGTTCTATTTTAAAAGAGACGTCAACAATTTGGTTCCTACAATTCCAATAATCTTATCGATTTTCTCGGGTCGATTTTTGAAATATTTCATTTCTACTCATTCCAATTGAAAAATTTACCAACGACATATCGGATGAAAGGGTTAAAATTAATCTTCATAAGGGGATTATTCCAATTCGAAAATAAGAAGGTAAAAGGTAAAACAAAAAAAATTATATATTTTCTAAAATTAAATCGATTTTTATAAAAAATCCATCAAGTTGTCAGTATACAAAGTAGCGGTGCGCAAGCAGGGTAAAGGCCTTGACAAAGTCGACAATAGTCAGTTGAATCCAGAAATAAGGCGATACAAAGTTAAAAAAATAAGATAGTTTTGTATTTATGTCTACAATGGTTACTGTTTTATTTGATAAAATTTTAATAATATATTTTTTTTATCTAGGTTGGGCCATATTTTCGAAGGTGTGCTATGCGCCTTCTGCGCATTGGACTGCACGCCACTAAATTACAATACAAAGAATTGTAGAAAACTGTGGTCGGAATTCGAATATTGATTTGGATATAATGTTTGTGATAAGAATTTTCATTATTTATTTTTTAACAATATTTATGCCAGTTATGCAAATACAGAATATACTTCTGTTTTCTATTTGGTGAACTGTAAATAGTATAATCACCTGTTGATGTTTTAAGGTTCCCATATTTTTTATAGGTATCGTCTGGTCTGATCTGATTTTACGGTAATTATTTATTTACAATAAAAAATTAAATTAATTGAATTAATTATTATCAGATTGGCGATTTACTAACCGCCTACCTAAATGCAATAATTTCAAGTATGCTCCAGGGTTAGATATCCATTTTCCGTCCCTACCTTACCTAATATTAAGAAAATAGTCTAGGTCCCAACACCACTAAAGATTACGAGAATTATTGATAGTCGGTGCACGGAATTTCTCCAATATTCAAGTACGCGTACTTTGTAATTTTTATCAATATTAAATACAATTATGTAGTAATTAACTGATAATGTACGCTCTCAAGTATGGTTTGGATTTATTAAATACATTAAGTTCATCGCACCTTATCAGCTACGTGTTTCATTACTTTCCCGCATAAAAAAATATTCAATAAATAACTTATTTATTATTCTTAAAGCTTGCTGATAAGGTCAATTAAAAAATCCTCCAAATTTTCGTTTTATGTATAATTTTTATACAATAAAAAAATATTGAATAAATCATGACTAATTACTTAATCGATAAAAACAAATATTATATCAGCTCTAGTCGAATTGATTAAATCTTGATTAAAACAAGAGAACAATTTTTATAATTCTTGTCAATAAAAAGTTGGAATTTCGTATCTATAATTCTATAGATAAAATAAGTATACATTGTAATAAATGTTTAAATTACATAATAATCAATTAAGTAATTGTTAAAGAATTCATTCAAATAAATTGTTAAATTATTAAATTCATATGGTGGTGGGGTAGCACACAAATGTAGTAAGTTCAATTCCTTGGGTATATTTTCCCCCTCATTTACGAGCATCTAGTTAAATAAAAGGTTAATAAGTGCAATTTGTTTCTGACATTCTGTCGATAACAATTTATAAATAATAAATTTTCAATTGAAAACAGGATCACCCATCATTTCAAATCGATTGCATGCATAACTTTAATTATAATAATAATTTCATTTCATATTATTAACAAGGTAAATAAATTACAAGTCGTTAAAGATCCATACAGGATTTAGAGGAATCTAATCAAGCTTCATTCCAGCTTCCAAGTAGTTTGGTACGAAAAACCGGACAACACTTCGCCGATAGGCTCACTCACGAAATGTATACAAGAACCTTATAATATAAATAATGGAATTATACTTATTTTCTATCCCATTCTAGAACTAATATTAATACGGAAGTCAGTAGCGTAGTCAAGGGGAAACTTACTTTAAGTGAATAGAATTTAAAAGTGAATTTATTAAATAAATTATATTTATTTATTTGATTTTGAACAGAATATAATAATTCCTGACGATAATAAAGACTCTTCACGGTAATAGCAAACGTAATAATTCATATTCAACAGATACAGTGGTAGATAATTTGCTACGGTACTGATTTATCAATACACCCACACGCATTTTTCTTCTCTCTATTTTATAAAAATATATGAATACGACTATTTATAATCCGATGGCTAATTAGATTTACATTGGACTAACGTTTGATCAAATAATATACAGACTAGCGTCATAAACCTATTAAGCCAAATAAAATGTACGGGGACTCCTTCGAAGCAGTTTTCTTGGTGTATATCTTAGCGATCTTAGCGACACAACAAAACGGGAAAATGTTGGTTGAAATAAAGAGAATTTTGAAAAATCAAAACTTTCGAAAATTTTGGGCAAAATTGAAAAAAATCGAAAAGAAACGAAGGAAATCGGGAAAAGTGAACAAAAAAAAAAACGTTCATACAGATAGGGAATAGTTGAATCGTCAAAGATTATGTAAATTTTCGGAAATATATGCGGAAAACACTCACAGCAATTCTGTGAAATTAAAAATCAGAAAAGTCGGAAATATCCAGGAACATGTTTTGGAGAAGCCAAAGAATAGCTAAAAAAAATTGAGATAGTCTGTTAATTTCAAGAAATAATCGAGAAATAGACGGAATAAATCTAAATCAGTGGCGTGCAGTCTAATGCGCAGAAGGCGCAGACCACCGCTGAAATATTAACAAAATCGTAGCCAATTTCTATTGCTATAAACTGCTAACTCGAATTTGGCCTACGGTCTTTTGAAATTGATTTTTCATGCAATAATTTAAAATCTGGGCAAAGCAAGATTTTCTGAAAAAGCTTTAAAAAAAAAGTACCGAAAGCTAAGCGAAATCTCTTAATTGAAATACTATTTTAGCCAGTACGAAATTTAAGTTTCCTCCAAAATTTATATTCGAAATTTTCATTCAACAGCTCTGTAATGAAATCGAAAGCGCTTTATATTTAGGATTTAAATATTCAAAGAGCTCCCGAGATATTTTAAGCATTTTTTCTAATTTCGATCTGGATAGAAAATAGTTTTTAAAACGTAATAAATTAAGTTTGAAACTTCGAGCTTTTGTGGAGCCTTTAATAGTTTGGATAAGCTTTCTGCGAAAATTCGATGTATCATATAAATTTAATAAATCGGATAAAAATTCGATTCCAAATTAGGTAAAATGACATTTTAATTTTAAGCTTTTATTGAGTTTTCGAGATAGTTGAAGCTTCATCTTCGAAATGGCTCAAATTTCGTTAAGAATTTATCTGGATAGCAAATAGATTTTGAAGCGTATAAAATTAGGTACGAAACTTAGAGCTTTCATTAAGCTTTTAATAGTTTAGATAAGCTTTCTGCGAAAATTTCGTATTTCATTTACATTTAATGAACCGTATAAAAATTCGATTTCAAGTGATATAAACACCCATTTTAATTTTAAGCTTTCAATAAGCTTTAGAGCTTTTCGAAGCTTTTTTTGCGAACATTTCAAATTTGGTTAAAGGTTCGTTATCTGGGTAGAAAATAGATTTTATAACGAAAATAATAAAGTTCAGAAAATAAAGCTTTCTGAGAGCTTTAAGTTTCCGTAGCTTTAAGTTTCCGTTAGTTTTGATATTTTTCTATTTTTCCTCAACTAATTTATAAACTACCTGCATTATTACATTTTTTTCGGATCCGAAGAAAATTTTCGGGAAATCCGGATCATTATGTATGTCGCGATGTCCAGAAAAATTTCAACTTTTCCGAAATTTGCCTATTTTTACCTAACTGTCAAAGCAACTTTCTGCGTTTTTACATTTTTTTCCGGCCGAGGAAAATATTCGTATATAATAACGTGCCAGTTCAGAGCTGCGTGCGCAGTCCTAAAAATATTTGATCAATCGAATGTATAAAATCTGAATTAAATCTATAAACAACACAATTTAAGAGGTATTTTTATTTTTTTATTTTTAAATGATTAGACAAAATCATGGATGCTGTTTTTTGTTACAGACGATACAATTTAATCTCGTCACAAGCAATGAATAACTTGTACAACAAAATGCGTCTAATGAAATGTACTTTAGCCGTCGAACCTTATATAAATAGCATACATGTATGTTGTTAATGATGAAGATTCGATGACGGAAATTAATATGAAAATTGCGAAAATTGAATGAGACACACACAACCGATTATGAGAATTAAAATAATCAAATAAAAGATTTTCGTTTTCTTATTTTATGTCATATTTTCTAAAATTCAATTTTTAATTGCTGAAAATTCATTCTTTAGGATATAACGAAATGTTTTTAAATGGAATAATAATTTGTATATTTTGTACTTATTTCATTGTCAGTGAACTGATTGGACGTGAGGTTGAATTGGAAATTTTTTTTAAATAACATTTATTGCAAATTAATGCAAAAATAAAAATTCAGAATAATATTTTTGAAGAAAATAAAAAACCTTTTCTTCCCTCGTTTCAGTTAAATAAAATGTAAGTCTGCTTGTATGTAAAATATATGAAAGAAAAAATATTTTTATTAATGAAATCTTATTTACGGTCAAATAAATAAATTCTCTTTTAAGATTTGTTGAACCGTTATATTGCAAAAATTTCGTTTCCCGACACGACGCGAGAAAAACTATTTCGTTATGCTAGAGAACTATATATTATATATATTGTAAGGTAAATAAATATTCAAAAAAAAAACCATTATTTTTACTATATAAATATTGCGGATAATCAACCAAATCAAATATCTTATTATTTCCGTAATTGTAACAAAGCAAAAAAAACGCCTGAGAAACGTATTTACTCACTGAGTATTTTTGTCGTACTACTCTGAAAAAATATCGTACACAAATTTCGAAAAGTCGGGTAGAATTAAATTCATTTTCCTTCTAAATAACACACTTTTATTAATGCTATGGCGTCGTAAATAATAAACATACCCATACAATTCATTCGGACAGAGTGTCCAAATTAATGAATTAAGTGTTAAAATTTATTTCAATTTTGATGGCCAAATGACCTTACGCTTATATTATACCGATCATAATTACATCTTTTATATGTAAATTTAGACAGATCATCGATATATCATCGGTTGGAGATTAAAATATTACCGTTTTCTCAATTATCGGTATTACCGACAATATTTGTTCTATTACCGGTAATTAATGAACAATATTTAGTAGAAATTTCAGTACGATATTTCAACATTTTACATTTTAAATCCATTTTTAACAAATTTTTAATTCAATATGTCTATTAAAAAACATCATTAGCATCAATGCTATCAGCATTTAAATTTGATCTTATTTGGTACAGATCAAAAAGGCTCTTTCCGATTCAACGCTGTTTTGGTCGGAATAATATCATCGTTATCTTTATTATATACGTGGCTGTTCCTAACTCTATTTTCGTCGCTTAAATTTAGGCGCTCTGCTGTATTTACAATTAATTTTGTGATAGCAGTTTTAGATGTTTTATTGAATATATTATAGTCATTGTTGTCATCACTATAAACATTATTAATGGTTTGAACTAGATTGTGAAGAATAGCTACTTCGCCTTTCTTTTATACGTTTTATTAGCTCTGCATTGAGTTCTGTACTTAGCGTACTATTCTGTTTCAATAATTCATCTAACATATGTAACATCTTGTATTCTCAGAACTATTATGGGGCAACTTTTATATGTTGCTCATATGTAAGTCCATATAATCGTAAGTAAAGTGTAAATCAACTTCCAAATCAATTCGGTTCTTTCTTATAGAATCGTGAACTTCGTGGAACCGTTCCAGCATCGCCAATAAACTATTCCACCTGGTTTTTGAGTCTATAATTAAGGATTTTCCCTTTCTTCGTCATTTTTTAAAAATGTTGATAACTGCAAATATTAAATATCAATATATTTATATTAAGATGGAGATGGAATGTATAATTTAAAAATTCTGCAACATACCTTCATTATCGTCAATCGTCATTTCATCAGAAACAGATATCGGTATCGTTGACGTTTAAGATCGCACTATTCCCCTGCTGTTCCTGACAATATATCTTTCCTAGGTTGATGCTTCATCTGTTGTAATGGCAATAAGTTCCTCATAAATGAGATTAAACGTGGCCAACTTACAGGTAAGAATTAAAAATTTTGTTCATCTCTTTTTAATAATTTGATGACTCTTAGATGAGCCTGTAACCCACTTGTACTACTCCCACTCATTTTAATCCGCTCGTTTGAAGTACGCCCAAACAGAAGCAGCCTTTTATAATACTATAATTGAAAAATAATAAATTAATTGTTATTCAAAATAAGTATAACCTTCTTACCTCATGCCGTTTTTCTTCGATTGTATTATGTCATCGATCACAAAACATATTTAAAAAAAATTGTTTAAATTCGATGTTGACAACAAATCTTGTTTCGTAATTGATAAAGTTTGGTGGTAAAAGCAGGTATTTTTTTAAGATATTGAAAATGCAAGAAAAAGTCTGAATACAGAATATTGTTAGACAAAAATACGGTAATACCATGCTGTGCTACAGTAATACCGATCTGAAATGGAACACTATGTCCGACTATACATCTTTTATTTAAAAATAAAAAAGGTTATACTCTGCTCACCGCATCTTGTAATATGGCAGTGAAACCAGTTTCTTAATACGTTTTCAAAGAATATAGTAACTACTTTGTATGAATGTATTTGTTATGTAAAGATATATAGGGGTCTGGCATGTTCATACAGAAAAGCTATTCCCTAGAAACATCGAGATAAATAATAACTAGGGAAATTACTGAATATTATTTTGTGGAACGAGTCCATTTATTCTGCCAACTTCTTAAATATGGAAATTAGCGAATCAATATGGCTGATCGCCGGAATACCAACCCATATCGTAATTAAAATTACATAAACACAATGGTATTCCAACGGCTCCTCTCTATTTATTTATATCTCGATTAGTAGTGATCAAATTCTCCATGAAAATTATTGTCGAGTTCGATTGACTTCAACCGGTGTGTTCCGTACACCAATGTGTTAAAATTTACCATGAGATAGAAAGAGATGCAAATAGAAAGCGTAGAATAGTTTAGGTCAAACAAACTCGACATATAATTCGAAAAAGAAATTGTACACGTACGGATGTTTTGAGGTTTTCAATAATAGAGGTATGGTATATGTTGATACCACTATTATGTATTCGGACGTAATATTATGTTTATTGGTGGGTAACCGGTTACTATTGAACGGATCGGTTAGCCACAATTTTTATAACAAAAATTCTTACGTTATTCAAAACTGGTTAACCGGCTGTTTATGGTTACGTATAAAATTCTCGATTATCGACAACACTATTCGAAATTCGAATAGAAGGAATAGAATGAATTCTCTCAATTATCAAGTTGTTCGATAAGAAATTGTTTGATTATTAAATGGATTTTTGTCTGATAAATTTAAATTCGTATAATTGACATAATCATATGGTAGTCGCATCGAAAATATTATGAAATCCACTAAAATCATAAATCAGTATATGGCCAGTATCCTACAGATGATCTTTATTAAATTGTGGTATATTTAGGTACACTTGTACTAGAGTATACACTAAACATCAAGCCAAACTTATGTACTTAGAATAATGTATATATGGTAAGTATGCCTCCTAACCCCGATAACGTCATAAAATCGTTTTTTAATCGTTCTTGAAATTCCAAAGATGTTGGCATAAATAAATCAGACTTTAGTGCGAATAAGCCGTATAGCAAATGATTTATAAATAAATTGTAATTTCCGACTTTGAATCAGAACGTTATCAAAAAATGATTCATTTTATATTTATTAAGAATTTACAAAAGAAAAATTTTATAAATAAAATTAAAAACAGGATTTGCACTAGAAACTGTTTGGCAAACCCGGTTTAGTAAGTGTATAATAAAACCAATAAAACGTAACTACTTAATTTAATGGACATTGAGTTCGTAAATAAATTCGTTAATAACATTCAATATTCGACATGTACAGTACGTTTCCGCAAATCGGGACTGTAATAAATTTAATTCTAAGCCCCCGATTTGCTATGATCATTTTAGTGAGAAAATTTTAAGGAAATCCGATAATATTTAGAACTGCCTCAAGGTAGTTGAATTTGATTAATTTCAACACATACTAAATCTCGACTATATGAGGCCACAAAAAATGTTGTTGGTTTTAGACGACGAGCTTCCCTGATCTAAACACAATTGTTAAGAGACTATGCCTCTCGATTTTTTGCCTCTTGTTGCCATTTAATTCCATTAAAATCGAAGTTTCGATTGGTCTGTCTGGCTTCTTGATTTTTAATAAATCGGCGCCGGTAAGCAAATATTTTTATTATTTATTAATTTGCAATAAATTAACGAAAGCAAACACCAAAAAAAAATCGTCTATGAAGTATATGTAATGTTGCCGATCATCGGCTCCATTTGATATAAACAAAACGACAAAATTAAAAATTGTTTAAGGGCCCCTCAAGCTATACAGTTCAGAATATTATATAGATAAACTCAAGCTAATAGATAAAAATGCAAATAATGGGATAATGAATATAATTACTATAAATTCCAGGGCTAACCAGTATAACACGAGTATAATCGACACGATACCCGCTTCATATCATATTACGGTGAATAAATTAATTTCATTGCGTTAAATTCTAACTAAACAAAATGTATTAAGTCGAGAGAGAAAAAATGTACAGAATAGAAAAATTAAATAATTAAAAAAAAAATATATTGTCATCAATTTGCATTTGGATTAATTTTCATCTTAAATGATTTTAAATGATTTATTATTACAAATTATATTACTATTCTAATAAATGAAAATTAATTATTAGCAATATCCTTGACACCATCCACAAATCCATATCGCAAAAATTAATAATTATTATAAAAGTATATAATATAAATATATATCGCAAATAATTATTGTATGCGTTTATGTATTTATATTGTTGAAAAATATAATATTTATAAATTAACTGGCTATTCTTGGACGATGTGTTAATAATAATAAATACATAATATGTATACATCTTGTAAAACGTTCTGATACTAAACAGAGAGACGAATAACGATTTTGCAATTTTATGATGTACAATTTGCGAATTTACCGGGTATACAATTTCTTTGTTAATTTGGAAACATTTAAAAACAATTCAAAACTTTATCTGCTCATTTTTTGTAACAATATTTGGCATTATTTGGCAACCTCAAAATTTTTCTCACATCTATTCCTTTTCGATAAGAGTATCTGGTGCCAAATTTTAGGACTCTATCTACAAAAATAAGGGAGTTCCTAATAGGTTTACAGGTTTCTGGCATTTACTACAAATAAAAATTATTTTCTCAAATTAATCTATTAACTAAAGTATCCCGAAGTTATTGTCAGTCATATTGGGTTTATGTTAGTACTGCCCCGTGCAAAATTTCAGGCTTCTAGGTGGCAGGACAGTGTACATGTTTTTTTACCAAAAATCGAGAATTTGAATAGTTGTCCTTTTATTGGCTACAATCATACTTCCGGCTCAGATCGATCATTTAAAATGATTTTTGGTAATTAGGGTGCATCAATTATGATGAAAATCATTATTAAAATCTCCATGTAAATTTTCTCCACCGATTTCTGGATTAAACATATCTCAGAAACTTCTGAAGAAAAACATCAGAAAATAAAATATGGATTGAATTGTAGATTCTTTAAAGTAGACACGTAGGGAGCATAGATCATCAATGGTGTTAACATCTATATGTAATAGATCTTTCGTGCAGAGCTTAAGAGATGCTGAAATTGCCTGACGCCTTTTCAGACTCAACGCTTGGTGCAACTGATTTTAAGGCTTTATATTAAGGTGGCCGCCAAATGTATGGAAGAAAATTTTGGAACGCCAATTCTAGTTCTCATAGGCTAAAAACGTTC
>JANTOP010069883.1:0-21787 GCA_027564815.1 Symmerus nobilis | reverse complement strand
GGCTATGTTTGACCGATCAAACTGACTGGGTATTCACAGAAGATCTTTTAGGTCGATGTGAAGAAGGAGGTGGTACATGTTTATTAATGTACTCCCTCTTTCAACCCTCATACAAAAAAAAAAAAAAAAAAAGGATAAAGGATAATACTTAATGTAAAGTTCAATTTTTTCAAAATATCTCAATAACATTTCAAATTTTCATAATTAAAGAACCTAATAAAGAAGGCTTGAAAGCTCGTCGAAAATTTCAAATTATGAGTTAATTTGATTCATTTTGGAATATCATATTTATCCGATTCATTCAATTTAAATTTAAATAGAAAGTTTTCGTAGAAGATTTTTCGAATTAGCTCAGCTTAAAAGCTCATCTTTAAAATTCAATCTCAATTTTTTACGATTTCAAATCAATTTCTAACTAGACTATTAATCTTGGAACGTAATTGCAAATTCTTGCAAATTTTCTGCAATAAAAAGGAGCAAAGTCTCGAAAGCTCATCGAAAGCTTAACATAACAATTTTATTTTACACATTTTAGAATTTTATTTCCATCTCATTCATTTATTGTATGTGAAATATGACATTTACGCGGAATAGCTTTGTAAATAATTAAAAGCTCAAGGAAGCTTTAAGTTTATAATTCAGTTCTATAAGTTTTTAAACCTATTTTTCATCTAGATTAGGTTCCTGTAACAAAATTTCAAATTCTCCAAACTATAATAATACAGACATCGGGAGCTTAAAATTAAAATCTCATTTTATACATTTGAGAATTTTATTTTCACCACATTCATTTATTTGATCTGAAATATGACATTTTCACGAAAAGCTCTACAAATAATTCCGTCCGAAATAATTTTTATGATTTCATTTTGTATTTGATCGACCAAATATTTAGCTGTAATTCTCGAACTAGAAGTTTGAATATGGCGCAAATGTCCTACCATAACCGTATCCAATTTGGCAGAAGTTTCTGCCCATTTAAGAAAATATTCACTATCTTACTCGTAGAGTCGTCACGACGAACCTCTGAAATTAAGATTTCGAAATATAATATAATTTTGTTGGCTATTCATTGAAGCTTTATATGTATTTATGCAGTATTTTAATATTAAACGAAAAGAGCCGCTTATTTGTCAATTAATTAAATGGAATAATTTGACGTTTCTTAAAAGAAAATAAATGATAGCGAATATCCATTGTGTTGAATATATTAAATTACAAGTGAATAGGCTTAGAAATATTTAATGAAGTAGGACCTATGTATTTTGATTCTGAATACATTTTTAGTCTGTGTGCCTTGCAATATTCATCAAAAATATACCGGTAAAATTGAGTCTTTATTTTGCCGTTTATGTGAATTCCGACATTTAATACTCGAACACATTCCCGCTCATGAGTTTGGTAACCCGATAGAAATACATCTTCCAATCTTGGACTTCTATTTATCAGATTCCTAATCCCTGCAGTAGTTATTAAATTGCAAAATGATAAATATAACTTCTTTAAATTTGGAAGCTTTATTTCTTGCAGTACACGATCAGTTACACGCCAATCTAAATTGACACTTAAAATCTCAAGATTCTCACGAGCTGTTATATAACTAATCGCTTCCACCGTAACTGATCGACAATGTTCGGTCGCAAACATTTTTAAATTCATGAAATTACTGAATGCTTTCAGGCCTTCATTAGTAATGGAATTACAGCTCGCTAAAGTTAAACTTTCAATATTCTTACAACCGTCCAAAGAACTAAGTCCAGAAAATGCTTCGGTCGTTGATGAATCCCAGTCATGAAGACTTAATACTTTTAAATTCTTGCAATTTCGTAGTGTTTCCACAACGAAACTATCCTTGCAGGAATTCGATTAAACTCTGAAATTTAATTACACTTTTGGATAAATAATCCCAATCAAATCGTCTTGCGTCAAAGAATGAATTGAAACTGGGAAATCTATTCATTTCGAAAAGTTAAAATCAGACGCTACGTATGCACATACATTTTCTATATGAAGGAAAAATATTACTCAGATGAATTTAAATTCAGTTTGATTTACAAATTTTAATTTAAAGTGCTCGTAGTGGCGCCCCTTTAGAGAGGCGCCCGTGTGCGGTGAACAACCTCGCTCCTGGAGAAGCGGCGGGCCTGGTGCTGTTCCCGGACTTTTTTAATCCCGGGATCCGGGATTGAAAATTTATAAGATCCCGGGATTACCCAGGAACCGGGGATTTTTTTTGCATATTAAAAATGTTACATTTTTATGCAATTCTTCATTTTCATTACAAAAAAGAACATAACAGCCATAAAAACAAAATTAAAATAAAATTTGAATGCTGAAAATGTTGAGCCTGTCCTGTTCAATCCATACGTATAACAACTTTGTCCAATTATTGAATATTTATTTATTAAATTTATTTGAATTTATTTATTCATTTTATTTTCTTACATTTTTCCTATTATTTTTATTACTGAAATTAGGAAATGTACGAAGGCTTTAGAAGAAATATAAGTAAAATAGTAAACGAAACTTCTCCGCAATAAAGAAGAATGAAATAATCCAAACATAGTTCGTTTTAAATTTATTGTCTTTATATTCTCATACACATGAGTCTGCTATATCAGGAATGACCTAATTTCATATCACGCGGCCCCTAGAACGAACCAAGTGATGATCACAAATCATTATATTAAAGATAATAATTTATGTAAGCACCCAGATTCGAACCTGAGACATCCCTATTCGAAAACGAGTATACTACCCATTGTCATATTGTATTATGTAAAGTCGTACCACCCGAATGCAAAATTGTTATTTTACTAATAATGTGAATGGCAATGTTCTAATGGCGAGCCACTATAAATGTGTGCGAGCCGAAAATAGCTCTCTATATAAGATATTGCCGTTTACTGTTCTAGATGGTAAGTACCGCGGTGCCATGGTGGGATGGCTCGCAGCCTTTAGTACGAATAAAATAAAAATGGCTTTTACATGCAAATATTTTCAATCCAATTTCCAAATGAATCAAAATAATGTGTTTGAGAAAAATCTGGTTCGGTTTATCTACAATGACAAATTTGAGGAATTTAAATTATATTTTAATCCCGGGTTTTAAATCTTTAATTCCGGGAACGACCCACTGGCTCGAATCTAATACATGGACTCACTCAGTATAAATGTAAAAAGAGGAGCTAAATAAAATAAATTTTTAAACTGCTTTATTTGAATATAAAAATCTTAGGTATAAAATTGTGAAAAGTACAAAAAATGGCATATCCGCTTACATTACTAATCATTGAACTGCTGAGATTATGATAATTTTGATAATTTTATATTTAACTGTCCAATCTTATCGACCATCGTTCCAAAATTAACTATTCAAAATTTAATTTACTTATGGCTCGTAAATTAACCTATTTAAGTTAGATTTTTTCTAATACTTTTGGTAACAAATAATTCCGAAATTAATTTTGAAAAATTGTTAGTTTGTTCGAATTGGAAAAATTTAGCTTACTGACTAAGCTCTTGCATTCCACCTTTGCTGCCTTAATTTCAAAATCTGAACAATTAATTGAATTTTAATAGTCTTGTTAACATTGATGTTAAGCAAGGGATTTGTTTCTTTTGATGCATAGTCTGATCGTCGGGGGTATTAGATTCAAAATCCATTGCAACTCTTTGTATAACAAACGTTAGGAGTGTCAGCAGATCATATCTAAGTCCGTTCTCCCTCAATTCCATACACAAACATTGTATAAACCATGAACCTCTAGTCGTATTTCGCCACGAATAGTAACCCGGGATCGTTGAATATGCAAAAAGAAAATCAGCTTGAACAGGAATCGTATAACACATAAGCGCATCACTGTTTCCATCGGTTTCGGTATGATCTAGCCGAATGCCAGTATCTAAACGATTCCCTTGACACGCTTGAATGACAAATAATTTCGGTTTGCCAGCCAGTGTAGGGCAACGGTCTGCGGTAAAGTAACTACACAATTCATCCAATTTATATTGAGTGTCTTTAGCGTAAATGTGACCGAAGTCACCATGAGACAGTATCGATATTAAAATACAGTCATGATGTTCGTGATTTTGTGTTGCCGCTAAAATAGATTTAATTAAATAAAAATTTATTATTTAAAGTAAAACGAGTAAAACAGTTACCAATGTTCATGTAGTAACGAATCTGGTCATGACATAAATCTTTGTACACGGTCACAGCGAACTTCAGTTCTTTTAGAGATTGCGTAAGATTTTCACAGTCAACGTTTGTGCCCGCACGTGGCTTTAACGAAGGATCCGCAAAATATTCATGGTTAAATATTAAAGCGATGCCTCGATGCTTATGTTTCATATTGTACTCACTGGAATATCGTTCGACTGGCATTCGGGCGACCCGAGCTAACGCTGAGGTTGTTCTAAAATAGCAATTTTTTAAAATTTATTTCCATTTACGGGCATTTCATTTAATATAGCAGCGATCATATGGCTATTCAATGACCTTTACATTTTCATTGAATTCATGGAATTCCATTTCACTAATTTTCCAGTCAATGAAAAACGCGGGGGATAATACAAAGAAATTAATTGATAAGAGGTTTTCTTTGTTGTTTGGATTCCTGAAGGGATATCGTATCGTATGGTTAGAGTTACAGGTGAATTTAGGTGAAGGTTACAGTACAAGGGAGGTGACAGTATCTTTAAAACACTTACTTTGTCGTTCCCCATGCGTCAGCAATATCGCTTGATTGATTTTCTATTAAATTTGATATTTTCTCCATTTCGTTTGGGGTTTCTTATTTCGGAAAACTCAGAAAATGACGTTGATTTACTTAAAAAACAGAACCGACAGCAAACAAGCTATATGACGGAGTGATCTTTATGTGTTGTTATTCGTGGCGTAGAATGGCTTTCCTTTATAAAAAAAACTGGGGGGAATTCATTTTGTTTAAATGAGAGGGTCGTTACACAATGAAATATATGTAGTTAGTTGAGTCAGAGACGAACGTTAGGTGTACCTATACCTTACCTAAGAAATAATCGTTATAAAATACAATGTAATAGAATAGGTAGGTAGTTGGTATAAGACAGCGATTCCCAACCTGGGTGTAATTACCCCGAAAAGGGGTAAAATTGGATTTTCTGAGGGGTAAAGCGAAAGACAAGGATTGGACTATCGTTTAGTCACAAAGCAATATTATTATTATCAAAATGGTCTTTATCAAATCAATCAAATTTTCGATATATTTTTGTCAATATTGCGTTAAAACTCTAACAAAGTTAACACAAAACCTCTACAAACAACCTCTTGGAAGCAAATTCGTTGTGCTGTTACTTCATACAGGAGTATGTTGGTTATCACGGGGCAAAAGAATTTTCTTTGTTTCTGTAACGGAAAAATACGCTTATCCTAACCTCAAAGGAATATGAAGAATATTTTAACATCTCATGATAAGGTTGCCAGTTTTCTTCGCAGATTGCAGCTTTACTAACGTAGAGCTGGAGTTGAGGACGATTCGATGTTCCCAGAACTAACAATGGCGCACGACCCAAGAAATGAAAAATGCTTATTCACTCTCATGAAATAATTCTCCATTTGTACATTCTTTTAGCAAATATTTTCCGCATTTGAAAAATCGCCAAGTGAATGATTGTGGCTAAGACGTGGTTTAGTGGATGCATTCTTCCAGATACTGAAATTGGAGCGAAAGCACATATTCTTGGACTTCGCGAAGACAACGCACTGAAAATAAATTTCGAAAACTCACAATTAGCAACATTCTGACGAAAGATTGGTGGCCAACAAAGTTCTCTCTATCTCGCGTGGTTTTACGAGAGCTTGCGGGCATAAAAATGTATTATGTAACTCATTATTTACTAAATCTGAACTTAGGCACACAAATTCCTCACATATTAGGTCTACAAATAAGTTTCCGCCGCTTGACAAAAGATGGTCCCAGCAAAAGGTTATGTTGAAATCGTCAGATGTAAAACGTAATATCGTAAGTTTGGTCATCTGGTAACAACGAAAATGTGAAGTTTTGTGCCGAATAACCGCGTTAGCGTTAGCGTTTCCATGGGAAAATTTGCAGTCGTATTTTTTGCCAACCTCTCTCTTTAATTTGACATTTGACATAAACTGAGAACAAACTGACATTCATTTGCATGCAATCATAATTTCAGCCATACCGAAATCAAAATTTCTTGCAAATGAAAAAGTAAATATCTCTCAGTTTCGTCTCAGTTTCTGTCAAATGTCAAATTAAAAAGAGTGTTTGGAAAAAATTACGCTTGCAAATTTCTCCATGGAAAAGCCCCATAAGCGTCATTTGCGGGAACTTTTGATTTACTTCTTTAATTTGAAGAAATCTGCAGTTGAGGCGCATCGATTGCTTGTTGAAGCATATGGTGAGGCTGCTGTAAGTGAGAAAAGTTGTCCTGAGTCTTTTCAAATTTTTAAAAACGATGACTTTGACGTGGAAGACAAGGAACGCAGTGATAGGCCGAAAGTGTACGAAGACACGGAATTAGAAATATTATTGGAGGAAGATTCGTCCCAAACGTAAAAAGAACTTGCACTTACATTAGAAGTGACTCAATAAGCAATTTCACATCGTTTGGAGGAAGGAAATTGGGTTCCATATGAACTAAAGCCGAGAGACGTTAAATGCCGATTTTGTATGAGTGAAATGCTGCTTGCCAGGCATAAAAAAGGGTTCTTTGCATCGTATAGTCACTTGTGATGAAAAATGGATCCACACGATAACCCAAAGTAGAGAAAATCATGGGGACCACATGGCCATCCATCAACATCGACAGCCAAACCGAATATTCATGAAAAAAAACTCATGCTATGTATTTAGTGGGATCAGCTCGAAGTGATCTACTATGAGCTGCTGAAACCATCACTGTGGAACGTTAACAACAACAATTGATGCAATTGAGCCGAGTATTGCAGCTCAAACGCCCCTAATATGCCAAAAGACATGACAAAGTGATCTTTCTGGACTACAGCGCTCGGCCATATGTTCCAAAAATCGTCACGGAAACTTTGTAGATGCTTCAATGGGTTGTCCTACCCTACCCGCTATATATTCACCAGATATTGCTCTTTCCGACTACCACTTGTTCTGGTCGATGAATCATAGCCTAACCGAGCAGCACTTCATTGCCTACGAAGAAGTCAAAAATTGGATCGATTCGTGGATAGCCTCAAAAGATGAAGTGTTCTTCCGACGTGGTATCCGAATGCTGCCAGAAAGATGGGAAAAAGTAGTGGCTAGTGATGGGCAATACTTTGACTCAAACGTAATGTACCATTCTTTCACAATAAATTCCTAATTTTTGATTGACAACGGCGGAAACTATTTGTACGCCTAATAATTTATCTGTTTCACCCTACACAGCTTCAACTGAGGAAAATCAACAGCTATATAACAATGGACCATTCTTAATTTTGCAAATGTCAGTTTATCGTAGAGATTTCGTCGCGTTTGGTTAAAATTTTATTTCTGGGATATTTATTGGTTATTAAAATTAGTTAATATAATTTTTGGATCCAAATTTGTATTTTGAAGTGTAATTTAAACTATTGTAGACGAATTGGAATTGTCTTCTAGTTTAAATTTTAATTAGAAATAGTTAAATTTTTCTAGTAAAAAAATTCGTTGTTAAAACGGCCATTTTTTTCGCGAATTAAATTTGATAACCAAACGTTATTCAGTTTTATCATTTTATTTTAAGTTAAAAGGTGAGATTAGCTGGAATGATTTGTCTGTTTAGAAGAATTCCGGACGGAGAGGTACCATCCAACGATTTTTTTGAAGTGAAACTTCTTTGCGGAGGGTAAACCAAAAATTGATGTAACGGAAGTTGGTTGGACGTTTGGCTTGCCAGCGTTTAGAATTGTTTCTATACCGAAAATAAATGTCGGTGCAGTATGGAGAAGCCAAATGCTGAAGACAACATTTTTTTCTGTTGCAGGGTGACCCAAAAAAGTCTTTCTTTTACAGGGTGAACCACAATTTTTTTTTACAGGGTTACCCAAACAATTTTTTTACTCAAAAATTTTATCCTTTCTTACAGGGGCAAACATTTTTTTTCTCAAAAATGTTTTTCTACAGGATGACCCAAAATTTGTTTTCTTAAAGCGTGGCCCAAAATGTTTTTTCTCTTACAGGGTGACCCAAAAACCAATAGGACATTTTGTTCTTAAATTTTTTTTTCTCTTACAAGGTAACCCTAAATTTTTTTCTTACAGGGTAACCCATAAACCATTTGGACCCAAAAAATTTCTCTCTTAGAGGGTGACCTAGAATTTTTTTCTTACCAAAATCCATTTCGACCCTAAAACGAAACACGAATTTAATTAAATTGTCCAATAGAAGTTTCACTTCAGCAGTGTGGTCTAAGCACACATGTTTTTTTCATCGCTTGTCATTTTTGTTGTAATTGCCGTTTTTTTCGCGGATTGAAATTGATAACATGACCGTATTTTAATTCCGACAGAAAATATAATTTAATTTCATAGAACGGTTGGTTGTTGTTGGAATTGTCGGACCGAGTAATCGGTAAAATATAATTTTAGAAGTGAAATATCGGGTCGTATTTTAGGGAATACAGTATTCATCCAAACTCCATTAATATCATATCATCTGTTATCAAGCGGGTGGTACGTCAATGCAAGCCTATTTTATACTATTTATATTTAAATTACAATGAATTTTATAAACGAATAATTAATCTCCTCCCGGAGGGGTTGCTTGGGCCCCTTATGATTAATACTTTACAGTCCGCAATTTTCACATAGAACTTTACCTAGGCTGTCCATTTCCCCGGTTTAGGCCGGGAAATTCCCGGTTGAGAACGACTTGTCCCGAGTCCCGGTGAAGCGTCAAAAATCCCGCTTTCGTGAAAGTCAGATGTAACTTTAAATAAGTTATTTTTTGGAATTGTGAAACAAATAATTTCATTATTATTATAGACAGTATTTATCGTTCTTCTTTGATGACTCCATTACTACTCGATTCATTGATTTTTATCTTTCAATATAAAATCAAACACAACATAAAAAACAAAAAACAACATGATGCAGTGGTGAATTGATTTTGAAAATTTTCTGTATTTCTGATTAACATGCAAAATTTGATCTTTTCATTCTCTTTGAGACGTCCGTCGTGTGAGACAAATTCATATAACATTAGGTGCAAAAAATTTGATTAACTTTCACACAATTAGTTGAATTCGCGTTTTGGCTACCAGGAACATCAATGAAAAATGAAAGGATCTTTTCTTTAATGAATAATGTCTGGGATGATAACAAAAGAAATCTAAAGTTGCTTCGTTAGAATAATCTCTTTCTATTCATTATTATTCGTCATTGAGTTGTATAGAATTTTACCAATCCATTAAATCAAACGAAGATATTTTGAAAAAATTAAATAATCAGAAAAGTACAAAAATTAATTACCATCTAAAAATACCTTAAATAAAAGTTAATAAAAAAATTTCTGCCGTATGTAAACATTACTGTTATTCAATGTCCAGGTTTGTCCTGGTTTTTCTCACTAAATTTGATCTAAAATCCCGGTTTCATCTGAAAAATTTCTGAGGTGGGATTTTGATTGAAAGTGGAATCGTGAGATGAAATCGTGGA
The DNA here is from genome assembly GCA_027564815.1 of Symmerus nobilis. Lineage (NCBI taxonomy): Eukaryota > Metazoa > Arthropoda > Insecta > Diptera > Mycetophilidae > Symmerus > Symmerus nobilis. Next base: position 12,132 of record JANTOP010069883.1, on the reverse strand, counting down.
AAGTAAGTTTGGACCAGGATGGCTTACACTTTTCACGAACAAATTTATGGGTGGGAAAAATGACGTTTATTTATCGCCTTTTCACAGTTTCAATATATCGCAAGTTCAATTAAAATCCCGTTTAGTGGGAAAAAATGAGTGAAAAGTCACTTTCCACGATTACACGATTTCACTTTCAATTAAAATGCCACCTCTGTTTTGTTTAATACAATTGGTTTTTCACGATTTTGCTGTTCAAAACGTATATAATATAGGAACGTAGGATATAATTTGCAAAGTGCAAAAGGAGCCCCGAGATTTCGCGGGCCTTAGGGCCTCTACATGGGTTAATCCGGCATTGACTACGTCAAATTCGATTGGATTTCATTGGTGCAGTGTACACCTTTCAGTAATGTGTACAAATTTAACATTAGATAGAAAGAGATGAGACATGCACATAGAAAGTGTGCACCAGTGAAGTCCAATCGAATTCGATATTATTTTCATTAATTTATCGATATCGATATCGACATTTCATAGATACCAGATACACGTTATGGATCTAAATTGAATTTGTATATGGTCCCAAGAAAGTGCTTGGACGCTCTTAATTTATTGATCGAAAAAGTGCTCGAATCGACTCACTTTTTATTTACTGTTTTAACCACACCGGTTTAGCTTCGCACAGTATTTATTTATCTACAGACAAAGTGTTTTGAAATGGGTATTTTGCGCCGAAGGACTTGTTTTATTTACCTGACGATGTAATGACTCGAGAGCGTGCTAGATCGGCCTTATTGCCGACCAGAATTACAGCCTTGTCCTTAGTTACATTTACACGCCATAAATAATTGATTATTTCTTCGGCATGGCGAAATGAGTTTCGTTCTATTACGGAGTATACTACTACACAACCGTCTGGTTCATACGTTGACAAGGAATTTTCCACCTTTTAAGTAAATTATTGTAAGATAAACAATTGAACTTAAATAAATACTTCTATTACATACACTCATTTCGGAACTTGGATGATCAATAAAAACCATTTCAGATTCCTCTCCATCAAGCAAAACGCTGACACTTTTCTCTCCAAATTCATCATCTATAATGATTATTTTATTAGATTGTTTGTTTTTTATTTATCTTTATTTGGTTAATTATCATACTAATTATTATAACTATTTATGTTCTATTCTATCAAATGCTTATGTTATAATAAACCAAATAAATTATTTAACTTATGTTTTGCCTTAATGTTAAATAGAATTTAAATAGAAAATAAATATACATAATAAAAACTAGCACACTTACATGTTTAGCATATAAAATAGTATTTACAGAATAGAGAAAAGAAAACTGAAGTTAAGATTATTGTCTAGAAATATAGGAACAAGTCTACACACATCTATAATTAGGCATTTTTCAGATTTCTCTTTCTCATTGACGGATTAAAATTGATTAATTCATTTCAATCTTCATAAGAAAATATACGGACAACAAAAGGTCCTTTTTCTTAAGTTTTACTACAAATTTTTTAAATTTTAACGAAACCTAGAAATAGAAAAAAAAGAAAAAGAAACGAATAGAGAACGAGAAAGTAAATCTAAGAGAAATAATAAGATTTATACTAAAAAATGTTTATAATTACAAATTATAACATGTTTAGAATGTTCTCGTTTACCCAAACTTGCATCATAAGTATTCATATATTCCGATGTCATAAATTGTGATACTAAAGCGGTTTTACCTACATCTGCATCGCCTAACATGACAACACGATGCCTAAAGTTATTGGGAGGTGAAGTTATGAGACTATTTCTAAAACTATGAGTGGTACTTTTTTTGACTGGTCTATTTTTATACATACCGAGGCTGTTGCGGCATTTCCTGATCGGCAGATATTGTAATTGAATCAGCCGATGTATATCGTCCACCGCAACAGGATCCATCAAATGGTGAACGTTCGCTAGCCCTAAAAAATAAAAATTTTCCATTCTTAATGATACATTTCGAATTTTTGATTATTTTTTCCAATTACCTGCTATTGGTGGAATTAACGCTTGTATTACTACGTGATCGTCGGGATATAATTGAATCACCGCAATTAACAACCGTTCCCTTACTTATAGAAAATGTCCGAAGCCTGTATAAGTCATCACTGTGTCTAGGATTGTATGGGCGTTCAGGTAGAGAACATACTCTTGGCCGGACATGATCCGGAACTGTCCAAAAGTTAAAATCAAATTAAAAATTGATCAGCTGAGTTCCCAATCAATGGGAGGGAACGACATAATTAACAAAAATTGGGTTTCCGAAGTCAAATGAAGTGGTTATAAATAAAAAATATTCCGTATACATATAACAACATCTGACACCCTACATTTTCTATTAGTATTTTTAATCAAATGTTAATTTATGTGTTAGGGTCAGCCCAAAAAATTTACCTCAGAGTTCCGCTGAGGAATGAAAAGCCATTAGAAAAAGAGGTGCAGAAATTTGTACAAGATATTCAGCAATCAGCTTGGGAAAACACCCCTGAAATCAAGAGAAAAGTCAAGGGGAACATCTATCCTAGAGAAATTAAGGAAGTCCTATCAGAAAAAAGAAGAGCAAGAAGATGGCAGCAATCAAGAGCCCCGCAACATAAAACGAAATTGAACAATCTCACCCAGCAACTAAGAAATGAAATCCAAGATTCGATAGATAGATCAGTAAGAAACTATCTAAAAGAATTAACTTATTATGGTAGTACTGACCATTACTTGGAAAGCAACCAGAATAATAAAACGACCAATAACGCAGATACCACCAATTAGAACAGCAGATGAAAAATGGGCCAGAAACAACAAGGATGAAGCTCGAAGATTTGCTGAATACCTAGAAAATAAATTTCAACCACAAGATGCATTGGAAACTGAAATAATATCTGAAGAAAGTGTACAAGAAAGCGAAGAAATAAGACTAAACTACATTAACTGAAGTCATAAATGAAATTAAAACTAATATAAAAGAGAAAAAAGCTCCTGGTTATGATCTAATTACAGGAGAAATCAGAAACTGCCGAAGAAAGCTTTAATAAAGCTCACAAATCTTATAAATGAAGTCTTTAGAATGAAATTTGTACCTAATCTGTGGAAAATTGGAGAACTTATTGGTTAAAAGGTTGATACTGATAATTGAGAGAAAGACTTGATCCCAAATCATCAGTTTGGTTGTCGTATCCAACACTCAACGATCAAGTACATAGAATAACCCATATAATTGAGAAGGCTCTATAAGAGAAAAAAGTTTGCTCAGCGATGTTCTTGGATGTTGCACAGGCTTCAGATAAGGTCTGGTATGACGGACTTAATCGTAAGTTAAGAGTACTGTTGTCAGTTCAATTTGCTAAAATACTAGAATCGTACTTAACAGATAGATTCTTCAGAATCTAACTAGAAGATGCCTACTCTGATTTGAAAGAAATTAAAGCGGGGGTACCACAATGCAGTGTGTTAGGACCGGTCCTGTACCTACTATACACCAATGATCTTCCTGTATTAGAACACAATACATTCGCGACTTTTGCTGATGACACTAATATAAGCAGTTGGAGAAAGCAATGCAGAATCAACACAGAAGTTACAGCAAGCTTTTACTGAAATATATAACTGGACAAAACGATGGCGAATTAAATTAAATGAATCAAAAGTAAGTTCACATCAATTTTACAAACAGGCGACTCGAATATATTCCAGTCACCATTAATCAAAAAGTTGTACCGTATGCCAACACAGCTAAGTATCTTGGAATGACCCTAGACACTAAGCTTAGATGGAAAGCTCACGTGAAGAAGAAAAGGAAAGAACTAGAACTTAAATACAGAAAAATGTACTAGCTGATAGGAAGAAACTCTGCTCTGTCAGTCAACATACAACAAGCTTCTACTTTATAAGCAAATACTGAAACCGGTTTGGACTTATGGTATTCAACTTTTGGGGATGTACCAAATAGAGTAACATTGACATCACTCAACGATTTCAGAATAGCATAAGGCATTAAGAAACATTGTTAATGCACCATGGTATGCCAGAAATATAGACCTACACAGGGACCTTCAAATAGATTTAGTCGATAATGAAATCCAGAAAAATGCACGGAGACATAGAGAAAGACTCCAGTAACATGTCAACGTTGAGGCAACCCAACTTTTAAATAATGCAGCTGTAGTACTCATACTCAAAAGAACTAAACCTTTCGAGTTGGTATAACTGTTTGAGCATTACAATTTATTACAATTGCTGTTACTAAATCTACAACAGAGATGTGGATATATAACACCAAAAACTATGAAACGCCAATGGGATGGATTCGTAGATTAATTTTTACTTTAGCATATTAAGTCAAAATTAAATTTGTTATTAGTCTAAGTGACTATGGATTATTATTAATTATGGATTATGGATAGTAATAATTATTTGATTGTAATTAAATTACATTAGGTTGCCAAGAAGAAGGTAGGCCAGGCCAAGAATGATTGGATCGATGAGTAATATCAGATGGTAACGAAAAAAATACCCACATATCTATTTCGTCACAATTTGCGTGCCTCTAGAGCTAACCACACCAGTTTTAAAATGAAAAGAACCATTGAGCGAATGCTTCGTCGAAAGGAGAAGGAAGAATTTGAAAGAAACCTACTGAGTGAGCCCTAGTGGGCTAGGTACTTTTAAGATCTACATATAATATTTAGCCATAACACAATTGAAATAGAATACCAATTGGTATAGTCCCACTTTGAAGAACCCAGATATGAAGAGATTATTGAGGTAAACTAAAGAGTAACCAATCGCTAGGTACAGATGGACTATCTAGAGATCTATTAGAATATAGAAAAATGAGCCTGGTGATGATAATTGAAGTCTCCTCGCTAACTCGTTACGCGAATTTTATGAGAGGTAGAACTATCAAAAGAATGGAAATACGGTAGGCTACCTGTGCCCAATATAAAAGAAAGTCGACAAATTTAAATTTGAAAACCACCGTGAAATTTCTTTACTAAATATAGAATATAAGATTTTTGCTACCGCTTTATAAAACAGGAACTGCTGGCCTATTGCGGAGAGATTATTGGTGAATATCAATGTGGTTTCTGCAATAATCGATATAATAATAATAATAATCGAATAATTCTTACATATTACCGGCGGTTAACCCTTTACAATATGTAAGGTACTGGAAAAGTATGGGGAATACAACATAGAAACCCACCATCTATATGTTGACTTCAAACCAGTGTATGATAGTTTTTTTTTTCGAGAAAAGCTTTGGGGATAATGAATGAATTCAGATATCCCTCACCAAAATGATATTAACAGACGTAAAATCCACAGTAAAAATTAGGAACCCCTCCGTGACATAGGGGGGCATTGTGACAAGATGACCCATTAGCTACACTGCTTTTAAATATTGTGCTAGAAAAGGCTGTACGGGGTACCTCTGTGTATACTCCTAGTACAATTTTTTCAGAGGGCAAGAAGCGATTGGCCTATACCGATGGTGTTGACAAAGGTGGGCAAGGTTAATATAAAATTGAACTTCGTTAATCGTCATACCGCTACTCAAAAAGTTAACTTCGTTAATCGTTAAAGCGTTAGTTTTTTGAAATTCTAGCGTAAGTTAAAGTTAACCGTTACAGTTAATTATAAAATTGGACTCGACTGGAATATATTGTAATTGACTTACTTTAATAGTTAACTAGCCACTTAACTAGTCAATGATTCTACGTAGGGTAGGCTAGGTATAGAAGGAATACCAACTCAAATCGAGCAGGCAATCTGGCGTTTATTAAAGCCTTAATTATCTACATCTTCCATAAGATGCATGTTCCCCTTCATAAACATCAACATGTTACAATTTTCATCAGAAAGGGATGATCTTTTAGCCCGCGAAATATCTTTTCCTTTGGAAAAAAGACGTTCCACTGCAGCACTAGACGGAATAGCTTTGTTGTATTTTATAAATAGGTTTAGTATTTGATCTAGGAAGACAGCATCTATAAGCGAGTCGTTTGATTTTGCGAGCCAGATTTTAACTAAATTCTGAGCTTTGGTTTTTAGGCTCTTCGATTTCTCTTTGGATTGAAATTGAGGGACAATACTAAATAATCTTAATAAGTTATGCATTATGTTAATTTCGTTAATTAACGATTAATGGATTATCGTTTTTGTGCCCAGCTTTGGGTGTTGCTTTAGTCGATAGGAATACAAAGCCCATAAAAGAAACGTATGCTGAGCAACGATATAACAACCGGTGGTATATGCTATATCGCTCTTTGGATACTTTTCGTGTCAAAAAGCATAAGTAGGTTACTGAAATGCAAACTGTACAAAGAAATCACCCGACCAACCGTCACCTATAGTTCGGAAAGTGTAGTATATGACTTAGTCGTCGTATTTTTTATCATTATTTTTAATTCAAATAATACTCTTAATAATATATTAGAATATACGAACGAGGCAATTCTAGGAAGTTTGATGTTCGACGCCGACGACCCTGTGCCGAATTCTGAAATTCTAATGGACCGATGTCCTCATTAGAAAAAATTGATGCATCAGATGCAACACTCCGCAGTGAATCTCTGGAACTACGTCGTCTAGCCAAGTATGCCAAACCGCCCTATAAAAAATAATTTTCATTAAAATATAAAAAAATTATTAAGCATGAATTTTCAATACCTTTGAACTTCCCCGTCTTTTTAATGGCTGTGGTTGATGTTTTTGATGAGAACAACTCGATGAATTTGACGGTGCATAACTGGGTGTCTCTAATGGTTCACCAGATATAGTTGTTAGATCACTAGTCGATTTTCTGCCATCTTTCGTTCGAATATCGGGTTGACGTTGGCAATCCAACGTTGAATGAGATGAATGTAAAACCTATAATTCGGATTAGAGAGCGTTATGTAACATAAGTGACAATAATGTAATGAAATTTCTAATAAAATTACTTGATATCCAGGATTTGAAATAATATTTATAGCATGACGTCGCCTTCCTTTTCGATAATTTTCATCGCTACCACCGACACTGTCCGTTACACTTTTTACTCCCGGAGTGCTTACTTTATCTACGCTCGGTACATCGGTTGATAATTCTGTAGTTAGAGTTGTTTCAGTTGTTACGGAGCATCGTTTGTTAGCATTGTGATAGTACTGTTCGTCAGCATGTTCCATACCTGTCAAATCTCCGGACGGCGTCCAATCAGTATTCTCTGGATGAGTATTTGCAGGTTGATTAGAAGTAGCTGCGTTCATGTTACGTAATGATTTGACTCTACTTTCAGTTCTTGAATTATTGGGCGTTTTATTAAAATAATAGTCGAATGTCTTGTTCAGATCCTCCAATCTGGGACTCAACGATTCAAATGTGAATTTCCGTGGAGACTGTGGACTAGTTGATGACGAACATATCCGCTTTTCTATTTTCTCGTGCTCATCTATTTGAGATCTAGCTATATTGTGGTAGGAATCCTCACTTCTAACGGCTCGATCGTTCAGAAGACAATGATACTGTTGACTTTTTCTATTAGATGACACCGATTGTGATCGTCGGGATGAATGTGCCGTTTGATCTTGTACTGGCTGATTGTTCTGATAACGGTTCGTAATGTGTTGGGAATGTTCCATTTTTGCATCCATATTATTTCCATTATCATTTGCTTGTTGCTTCCTAAACGAAAAAATTTAAATTTATCGAACCTAATAAAGAAATAGTTACCTTGAGGGAATTGGCGGCGTTTGACTTTTTGGAATATCACTACTTTTCATTAAATTTGAACTCGCGTACATCGGCGAAATTGGTAGTTGACGATTTGTTTTGCTAGTTTCAATTGGTATGGGTAGCGATGATGTAGATTGTGCAGACGAATGCGGTTCCATAGCCGGATCGTACAAATCAATTGGTGGTGAATAACAATCATCCCAACTTTGTTGTTGGATTTTCGGGCCCCTCACAGCTGGAGATGGTGATGATAATGATGATGGGCGATTTTTTTTCTTTGGCGCCGACATTATTGTACAATAATTGTGAAGATTTAACACTTAATTATTATTGAAATGGAAGTGATGACCAACAGGTGTGTTCCAAACAAGGAAAGAAATACTCATTTTTACCATAAACGAGGTAGAATGTCTTCCCTATATCAAAAAGAAGAGTATTTGATTATTTTTTGAAATAAAACTTTGTATGCTTTTTCTATCCTTTGAATAATACATTGTTTCCTTGTTATTAAGGAAATTAGTAGGGGCAACAGGTATTTTCATCGTATATGCTTAGTAGCGATATATAACAAAAGAAAATTCAGGACTTCCGCTCAGTTAAACTTCCAAATGCCTTACGTTATAGTGATGTTATAGCTACATGTGAGGAAGCCGAAACAATAAAGGGTAATACACGAAGGATGAAGATTAAGGAAAAAAAGCGAAAGTGAAAGAACAAGAAAAGTAGAGCGAAAAGAAAGGGAGGTGAAAAAGAATGTAAGTAAAATCAAAAACGAAAAACTACGAGTGCAAAAAGGTAGAAGAAGCGAAAACGTCGTAGAAGAATTAATAATTTAAAGAATGTAGGGGAAACAACAGCTGATATGCTTGACGAACGTTATTTGGCTGTGTATTTGATTAATTTCGGGCTTAATTTCCATTTAACGACGACGGAACGGTACTTTATTTCAGGAACCCCTCAACTAAAGATAATGAAACTTAGCACCCATTTAAAAAAGGAGGGAAGTTGGGGAGATACGTAGTAAAAACACACTTGTAAAGGTAGTCAGTATTGGCATAAACAAACATAATAATTTGCAATAAAAAGTGTTTAGTTTCGCTGATAATAAATATTTGACATTTCAATTGGTTTGAAACTTGGGTTTTAGAGTTTTAGACTAGTTTCTTGCAGTAGAGACTCTGAATTATTGAGACTCCTTCTATTAACAGATAGTAATGTTAGTACCAATAGTGTTAATCAATTTCATCACATATTAGAGGCAAAAATTAAGCACACTAGCACTAACGTAACACTCATAGTTTTATACTTTATCTTTATAGCGCCTCACTTCGTAGACCAAACTAAAATAATATCGTTTTAAATATGGATTCAATTGATTTAGGGTGGCTATTTCCGGAATGTTGTCTGACTTTTCATAACTTAAACGAACTTTGATAGATTTTGTTTGACATTTCCACAACTACGCCTAATTTTTCAGGACTTTTTTGTTTTCACGTTACTTATCGATTTACCAGCATATTTCAACGACTTTGTCTCACTTATAGTCAAGATTTCTTTTACCAGTAAAGATTTTGCCCTATTTTGACCGGGTTTCCGGAATTTTGTGAGATTTTGCCCAGTTGTCCCGTTTTTAGCTTCATTTTCGGAACTTCTCTTATTCCAAATTTTGTCCAACTTTGCCTCAACAACAACCCGATTTTGTCATTTTTTCCGGGCAGGGAAAAATTTCGAGAAAACGCGATAAATTGGGTAAAATTAGGAAAAATAAAAGCAAGTCAGAAAAGTCTGGGAATAGCGGAAAAATTCGGCGACAATGGGGGAAAATTCGAAAAATCAGATCTATAAATCCGTGACAATTCTAAAAGAGTTGGCAGGAATTCGGAACAGCCCGAGACACGTCAGGAAAAATAGGAAAAGGTGGACACAATTTGGAACGAATCGATAAAAAATAGGAAAAATTTAGAAAGTAAGGCAAAGCGGGAGAAATGTTAGGGAAAAATCATAAAAATAGCAAAAATAGTGTAGAAAGTTGATCAAAATGGGAAGATCGTCTAGTATATTAGAAATTCGAAAACGGGTCGTTTAAGTTGAAAAAATATGCAAAAATCCATACGTACTGATCAATGGCGAGAGAAATCTGAAAAAATAAGAACAAAGTAGTCATATTGGTCGGGAATAGTGATCTGCACGATCATGATTATACTGATCAAACATGAGACACTGATTGATTGAAAATTCAATCAGTAAGATTGACAAAGGAAGTAAGTAAGACTAGTCAAAGGAAGATCTATTTAAGTCACAATCTTTTTTTAAAAAAAAACTACAAATGCAGATTCCTGAAATGAATTTAACATATCGATTTCACTTTAATTTAGATAACTAAAAAATATCTTATTTCTTAAATTATTTATTTTTATTTTAGAAATTCAAATTATTAAGAGAAAATTGAAAAGAAACTGAAGTAATAACCGGAGAGCTGGCTACAGAAATTTTACAGGACTCGGTGCAAGGGAAATTTTATTTGAAATTGGGTGCGATTGTTACTGACAAAATGAAAGCCAGGTCGTCAGAAGTCAGCCTGCAAAACTAATGGGTGGTTGTTGGGTGGTGAAATATGTAATTTTTCAGGTAAAAAAGAATGATAAGGTGCAAAGCTAAAAATGTGGGTAATCACCGAAGACAGTATAAGAAAGTAGGAAACAATTCGTCAGAAGGCTGGGTGGAAGATAAAGGGTCGTCAGAAATCGCCAAAGTGGTCAAAATTCCGGGAAATTTACATGATAAGGTGTATTTCTGACAAATTGTGTACTTACTGTTTACATAAAAAATAACCTATGTAGAAAACGTCAGAAGGCTAAGTGGTAGAGAAAGAGGTAAAATTCCTGTTCAAAATGCGATAACGTCATTTTCGATCAACCGCTTTTTTCCGAACTTTTGCACTATACGTCTTTGGGTGCAATTTAGACGATTTGTCGGTAAATTTTTTTTGGATGTTCAACACACTAACTATTAGCAAAATGCCAGAAGTTAATTAAGAAGGCATTTATTTGAATTTATTATTGTATTTTAATGTTATAATATAATATATGTACAGTACATATAATATAATTTTAATTTTTTATTATAATTGTATGAGAAATGTTATTGTGATTGCATTTTTTATTGCGATTGTATTTTTTATTGTATGTAATAAGAAAGGCATATGAATAAATTTTTGCTTTACATACGAACAAAATTCCTAAAATCATCGATATTATCAAGTGTATAGACTGGTAGTACCGCTTAAAGTAAGCAAATTGTACTTCTGTTAACATTATTTTTAATTAAAAATTCTTCTATTATGTATTGTTTGCATGAAGTTTTCGCTAAATTAGATAGACATAACAGTATGGCGCAGGGCTTGTATATTACAAATACAAACACAATTATAAAGTTAGCAAAAAGTTCATCGCTCTAATCTGTTTAACGCTTTCTAAACACATCACATCCTTTTAATATAATTTTAATTGAATTAAAGTTGGTGAAGCAATATACTAAATATTATAGGATGATTTGTCACTTCTCTTGATTGTTTAACAGTTATATTTAGCCAGCATTGTAAAACGATACCACCATTCCTGAAGCAAATAGTAATTGTTCCTGGTTAATGTAAAAATAAATATTAAAAAGTAATAATTTTTATTTTGCTTTGCTTTGCTATTATTCTTTAAGCCATAAAATGAATAATTTTACGATCTATTTTCTATTTTCTATATTCTCTTTAAATTCGTATGGTTATTTTTATTTTAAAAATCTATTGTTCTTCAGATAATAAAATGATAAAGCTATAAAATTATTAATGATTTATTTTTATAATCTTCTTGCAGTTTTTTCTATTTTCTTATTCCCATGTTAATTTTAATTATTTTCATTTTTATATGGGGGTATGAAAATACCCTATGTGTTGGGCGCTGTGCATCGCCTAATCTAAACTAATAAACAAATTGAAAAATCATTTATAGCATTGTAATTGTAGACTAAATTAGGATTATTACCAATCACTTTCGACTTTTATCGAAACCATTTCTGACCTCCCTCCGAATAGCTTTTTCCCGATTTCCGACGAATATCAATTCCGGAATTTTATCGAACTTTTTCAACTTTTGGCTTTTCTTTTCCAATATTTATGATTATTTTCTACTATTACCGAATGTTTCGGGAATAGTCCTTACCAATCCAGACTATATTCTCGACATTCTGAATTTTTCGCCAGCGGCCTGCAGTCAATTTATACATGTGGTGTGCAGAATTTAAAGACCTTAAGAAAATGTTAGTATCTTTAATATCTTTATTAGTTTCATTGAATTTTGATACCTATCTGTTTGGTGGTTATCTGAAATTTGGTAAACTAAGA
>JANTOP010069772.1:0-21794 GCA_027564815.1 Symmerus nobilis | reverse complement strand
CAAATACCCAAAGGTCAAAAACATATTAGTCACTGTGTCGCGCCTGTGAGTTAAAAAACATATGAATGCCATGCCACAAAATATGAAGGATAAAATGATGCGACAAATGCGACTTTTAAGAATTCAGTGTTACCGTTTTCGACAAATTTCACATTAGTCGCTTCGCCTCTATCGTCGCTTCGCCCCCACTTCCCCTATTACATTATTGGCGTCAGATCAATTGTCATTTTTGTCTATTTATTATATTACACTGTCTTTTCAAAACTCAAGTGGGTCACTTGAAATTATCAAATGGGTCACTCGGTGACCCGCGGGTCATAGGTTGTCCTTGCACTATTGGATACTTACTTTGAGTTTTAGTTGTTGTTAGTCAGACAATCAATCAGTTTTAAGCCTTGTTCGGACTATGCTATAGTAATTTAGTCGAGTGGCGAGTAATTTAGTAACTAAACTTGTCTGAACATCACGAGTCAACTTAGTTGAGTCAATCAATTTTATTCTTTACTCGCCCGAAATATAGAATTAAATGGATTGACTCGACTAAGTCACGTTCTAAACTACTCGAGCTACTCGACTAAATTACTAGCATAGTCCGAACAAGGCTTTATTCATAGTATAATACCTCATTACCTAGAACCGATTAATCACTTCAGTTGCCTTGAGAAATTTCTGCAATTGCTAACTGAAAGATTGTATAAGGATATGGTTCCATACAATACTGACAATATTTATTCAATTTTCCTCGTTTTCGATAGTCCAATATTTCTGCCACTGAATCTAGAGGGGGGGGGGGGGCACCCAAAGAAGCAATTCGAAATATAAAGTTGGAGTTGAGTTCATTGTACGGGCAAGAGTTCGCTTCAGAGACTCAACATTTGGAAATCTCGTGAAGTAAGCCAATATATTAAAATCCGATTGCAGTCTAACGAATTTAGACCTGGTACGTTGGCTCGAGAAGCCATATTTGAGTTTTCCTCGCTATGTGAGGCTATGCAGAATCTTGTTGGAAACTTCAAATTTTTTAAGAGCGATTCTCACCCGGTAAGGTGACCTCTTCTAGGAACCTCTCTTGAAACAAGACTGATTCCATGGTGAACATTTTGGCTTTTCGGAATGGCAGGAGTGATAAACGAAAAATGAAAATCTGAAGGGTCGCTGGACGATTCGTACGGAACGAAGGATAAAATATATCAGAATTTCTTGTAGAATTAATTTCAGTAAAACTTCTATTAAATTGATACTTTCTTTGTGGATCTTACAAACCACTTCTGACGTAGTATTGTGTATGATAGAACTGATAGAATTGCTAAGCATAGAACAATTCACCCTTCGAGCCCTTGAATTTAGTCTATTATATCTTTGAATTTCGTGTTCTTATCCGATTGTCTAATCCTGCAGTAGCACTCAAGCCACTACTACTCCACCACTATAATTTGTCCCGATGAGTTTCGACTTTCTTCTTTTTTTTCTCCACTATTTTTGGGCTTTTACGACCAGTCCCAGCTATTATAATTCTGTGGGCACAAGCACTAACTGCTTAAGTCCCCTTACGTTCTTGTCAGTAGAGCCCAAATGAAAGAATGTAGCCCACACCGCTTTCCTCATTATCTTCAAGCGAGTTCGGATGTCGACGAATAGCCAAGTGATAATTCACCGTTAGATCCTTGATACGTTTGTCGGTCAACTTGCCTTGTCCTGTTCCTCCTACACGATCTTCGAGCGTCCACTTCCAACTTGCCGACGCTTCCGGAATGGTTTGCTGTGTAATTTTCTTCGTGATTCGCAAATCATTCGTCATATTCTGGAGAAATCTTGATAACTTACAAGTACTGCAAGCAAGACAGAAGGTAGATTTAACCTGCAGGTCAAACACTTTGTTGCTGTATTTCCTGACAAGGGTGGCAATGCTGAATAGAAAAGAAAATCCTCTCTTCTTACACGACCCATCTCCGAAAACCGCATAATGGGACGGCACGTTACCAGCTTCAGTATTTTTTTTAAATTTCTTTCACGGTCCTGCACGAAACGTACTCTTCGTCACAGCTCCGCAATTTTCAAGGAGTGCGTAATAGGTTTTGTTGCCAAATCCATAAGGCAAATCCATCAGCCCACAGAAAATGTTCACGGCGAAAATAACGAACATAATTCGGCGGTTTATTTCATACGCAGCAGAAACTAATGGACCTGATGCTACACGTTCGGTGTTATAGTTACACGAAACACTTAGCTTATATCACAGACAACGCTCGGCTATGACTCCGTGAGACGTTTCATTTTCCATTGTAAATTTATTTCCGTGAAATGTTCTTTTTCGTGGCCGATTCGGGTAATTATAACCATAAATTTTACGCGTATTGGGCATTTTTTAAACAAATATCGAGCGCAACAAAACGAAACAAAACAGAATTGTGCAGTTAACACGTGAATTGCATTGAATATTGGCATCATTTTCTCTGGTTATATATTTGGTAGCTTCGAGTTGCAGCTCGGGCCCCTAATAAAATGTGACATTGATATACTTTTAATTTTAATTTGTCATTGTTACAAGAATGTTAAGAAATTGTAAGTAAAATATTTTGTTTTTATTTTTTAGACAACCGAAGAGGCAGCCACAACCCCAACGGGAGATAAGCAACCAGAAATTGCCGATGCAGCCGCTGTTAAAGCGACCCCAGAACCAGCAGCAGCCGCTGAAGTAGTTGCTGCACCAGTAGCGGCCGAAACAGAACCCATCCAAACGGAAGCGAAAACAGAGCCAGCCGCACCAACACCTGCCGCCGAGACGACCCCAGCACCCGTCGAACCAGTCGCTGTCGTTGAAGAGAAACCAGTCGCCGAACCGGTGGCCGAATCAAAAGTTGCCGATGAACAACAGTCGAGTCCTGCCGTAACAGAGGTGCCCGCCGTACCGCAAACAGAAGCACCGAAAGTTGATGTGGCACCGGTTGTTGAGGAGGCCGCCAAACCGGCTGAACCAGAAAAAGTTGACGAGCCAGAGAAAACGGATGCACAGGAGAAGGTGACGGAGAAGCAATCGGAAGCGCCGACCGAAACGATAGCAAATGCGGTACCGGAACAACAAATTGAGGTAAAAGCAGATGAATTAAAACAAGATCAATCTACTGCCGCACAATCTGTTGAACAAAATACTGAGGCAAATTCTCAAGAAATTGGTGATAGTATTCCTCCCCCACTTCCCACTATTCCCCCACCATCTCAAGCGGTGGTATTTGCTGAAAGTGCACTGTCCGCGGTCGATGCGATTCCAGCAGCCGTCGATGAAGCGGCGCCGGTTACAGTGGACGCAACCATTAAACAGGAACCGGAACCGGTCGTTGAACAGAAACCAGAGTCTGAAGTAGTTGTAGAGAAAGAGGCTGAAAAGACTGCTGAACCGGTAGTAGTAGAACCGACCGTTGTTCCAACTGAAGCCGCTCCCGTTGAGGCTGCTCCAGTCGCAGAAGTAGCTCCAGTCGCAGAAGTAGCCCCAGTCGCAGAAGTAGCCCCAGTCGCAGAAGTAGCTGCAGTCGCTGAAGTTGCGCCAGTTATAGAATCAGTTCCGGTGGCGGAAGTTGTTCCTACTGCCGAACCGGTTGCTCAAACGGAAACAGTAGCTCAAACAGAATCAGCACCAGTTTCAGACATTTCTCCAGTTGCCACAGAATCAATTCCAGTAGAGCCAGTTGTTCAATCGGAAACAGTTGCCACAACAGAAACAGTTCCAATTCCCGTAGAACAGGTTCCCACTGATCCACCAGTTGGTCAGACCGTAGATGTCCCAGCATCCGTTGCCATTTCCACAGACGCTACACAAGAAGTAGCACCGGCGTCCGATGCTGTACCGGCTGTTGATAAAACTGAATCAATCAGTGAATCGCTAACAACATCAAGTTCATCCATTCCACAAGCTAGTTTAGACAGTTTACCGCCACCACCACCAGAATTGGCTGCTGGCGGCGAACAGGTGCCACCAACCGAACCACCGGCAACAATTGTCCCCGCAAAACCGATCGATGAACAAATTGTTGACGCACCACAGCTGAATGGCGTTGAAACAAAAACAAAAACGGAAACGGCTACGAATGAGACGGACAAGGTGATTTAAATTCCAAAAAAAAAAAAAAATCAAATTACCTACCAATCTCCGACTTAGAGAAATAATTTAAGCTAGTTGATTGCTAAAAACAAAACCATATGCCACATCCCAATCTAAACCCTCTTTAACCCGGCAATGAAATGTTTGTTAGTTTTATTTAATTTAACCCGCCTCCCTAATTGGTCCCCATCTAACATCCTTAACACCCTCCTCCTTCTGGAATGGAACTAAAATATAATACGAAACCTAATTAATTGTATG
Organism: Symmerus nobilis; assembly: GCA_027564815.1. Classification (NCBI taxonomy): domain Eukaryota; kingdom Metazoa; phylum Arthropoda; class Insecta; order Diptera; family Mycetophilidae; genus Symmerus; species Symmerus nobilis. The sequence continues at coordinate 17,437 of JANTOP010069772.1, read as the reverse complement.
CCGCTTTTTATCTTAGTTTAACTTGCAAGTTTTTTCGATTAATATTCTTTCTTGGGTTTTTTTCTTATTCTTCATTACACATTTAATTATTTTAATTAATTAATTTTTGTGTGCGTGCCGATTGCAGATATTTAATTATAAAATAATATATATTTTAACCAATCAAATTAGTTTATATAATTTAAATTATAATTAATTATTAATTGAAACGAATTCCTACAATTTTGTTTCTTCAATCAAATGAATTTCATTTTTTATAAAACAAAAAATCTATTTTCTATTCCTTTTTTCTTTGGGCAATTTTCATTACAGACAAATGGTGTTCAGGAAAACCATGCAATCGAACCGGAAAAAGTGAATGGTGACACCGAGCCAAAAGAAGTACAGGTAAGGCTTCGAATTTAATCCTAAAGAATTAAAATTAATTTAAGATTAGAATTAGAATAATAGATTGAGAACAATAATTTATATTAGATTTGCTCTGAGGGAATGGAATCTCTTCTCCAAATAGAGGGAATCTCAGTTCTAGAAAATTAAGAGCTGGACCTCTCTATCTCTCAATCTCTTTAAGAAGATTTCGTTCTTCATTAAAAATAATTCCATTGAAATCTTGTCACCTAAAGTAAGGAGAAAGCCGTTAAAATTTCTAAAAATATCTTTGTATATTTGAAAAATTGAGAAAATTCAGGAAAAACCTACCGACAGTCGGAAAAGCACCAAGAAACCTTAGACAATTTGAGGAAAATGCGAATAAAATTCAGCGAAACTTAGAAAGTGTCTGAAATTATAGGAAACAATTGGGAGAAGTCAGAAAAAATTATTAATTGACTAGAAAAAATCTTTAAAAATCAGAAAATGCCCCTCCTCCCGCTCCCCCTCCCAACGAATTACTTGAATTGGCGCCACTGTTGCCAATTGGAATTTTATGCTAAGTTTCTATCTGTTTTGAGAATTTTGAGAATTTTGAGAAAGCCTGTACGTAAACTCAAGAGTGCAAGAGTACAATAATTCAACCCCCGAGGTGCATTTCTATGGGTATTTGGCCTAACATTTAATTGATTTATATTAGAGTTACTGGCGGGTGATAGATGGTAGATAATGAAATTTCTATCTTCACTGATGGATCTTGAACGAATGACGGTGTGGGGCGCGGGGATTTACTTGGAATCGCTGCAGATCCAAGAGTCGTATGGACTACCGGATGACTGCAATGTTATCCAATCCTTGCTATAAAGAAAGCGGCAGAGCTGCTGAAAAGTAAAGAACTTTCTGACACCAGGATCACACTTTACCAATAGCCAAGTGGCAATCAAGGCCATGGCCTCAAATACAGTGGGGTCTAGACTAGTTAATGACTGGCGGCTTACTGTTAATGACATTAAGTCCAAGAAAGTAAATTTCTGCCGCACTTCCTCTATCCGGAAGCTAAACAGATCGTCGATCAGAATATTGGTCGGCATCATTACCGGTCACTGTATCATTGGTATCATGACCAACAGATACGGTGTTCTGACAAATGACTTCTGCCGCCGTTGTAGGGATGAGGAGGAACAACAAAGTATAAAACACCTCCTATGCGAATGTCCAGCACACCAAGAACGACGGCTCTCAACCATAGGGTACAGGTTCTGCAGTGAACTTGAGGATATCGAAAGTGGACCCATTACACATTTTGAGCTTTGTAAAAAATTCTGGTTGGTTTGTGGTAAAAGATTTCGGTTGTAACGCGCAGCCTGCTCTAACCTAACCTACTGCCGGGTGTGGCGATAATCGCCTTGTAACCCCTGCGGCCTTAAATGGGCCTATTGTGGCATCCCGATGTGTATTAATTGAGTCTAGTCAGCTTTGTGCTGGCTATAAAGCGCAGGGTTTGCCCTAGTAATAGTTTAACGATATCATTCGGCTCCGTGTGGTATTGCTCGAAGTATCGTAATTGTTTTGACTCCAACCCTTCACATTCGCAATGGATATGTTCGGCGGTTTCCTCTTCAACTCCACAGATTCAACACACATTTATAGAGGTGTGTATTCTTAGGTATCCTTTCGTTCTTTTGATGGAGGGCGTGACGATAATCGTCTTCGTTTGGGTGCAATTTTTTCCTATTGTCGGCCTATTTTGATGTCATTCTACTCGCCATGCATTTTGTTATTCCACAGAATGGTTACGGCCCATGAAAGGCCAGTCCTACTCCTACCTTGGTTAGGAGATCGGCTTTTTCCTACATGCCCCGGGCTTTTCCCTACATGATCGGCTTGCCTTCAATTCCTACATGCCCCGGGACCCAGATTAGTTCTGGATGTTGCCAATCTAGACTCCTGTTCCACTGTAATGTGGAGAGGAGACAGATTCAACAGGATTTCCACAGCTGTCGTGGGAGTGGAACTCATCGCCTCTGGGACACTTGGGCATTTTTCTTGACGAAAAATTTGACATTTGTCCCGAAGACCCTTCGTTTCACACCAATTTTGTATATTCGAGAGGGCTTCCTGTAGTCGGTCACAGAGTGTACTTACCACCTTGCCTCTTACGATTATTACTAGATCGTCGGCGTACCCTATGGTTTCAAACCCATTTCTGGACAGGATTTGCAGTAGCCCGTCGACTATCAGAGACCACAAAAATGGGGATAGTAAGTACTCCTCCTTGTGGACGGCCTCTGCTCGATGTCGCCACTATTACATCCCAGAGTGGTATTGATTCTCTGCGACCTTAGCATGGCCTGTATCCAGTCACAAATACCCGGGCCCAGTCCTATTCTATAGGTAGCTCTCTTGATTGAGTCATAAGATGTATTATTAAAGGCTGTTTCTATATCTGTAAAGCCCGCCAAGGCTACCTCTTTATGTTCATTATGCTGAAGTGTATATTCAATTTTATTGACAAAACTTTGTAGGGCAGTTTCAGTCGATTTGCCGCCTATCAGGCTACTTAAACTGCTTATAGGGCGAAACGTCTTAGGACTGAAGTCCATTGTGCACCCGGCCTTAGGTACTCTACATAGAGGGAATATTATGTCCTAATGCCAGACTAGCTTTGAAGATTCTAGTGAGAATCGGTATAGTTTTCGCTGCTCCGTTGTGGATAGCCGTAGTGGAGTCTTCAAGGATTTCAGATTCTGGATCTTTTGAAAGGATCTTCTGGATTCTAGAACCTGTGGGTAAGTCCACGATGTTCTGACATAATTTTTTCCACGGTCCTCTTTTAGCTTTTCGTATTTGACGATTGTATTCGGTTAGGAACTCTCTGTAATTAGCCCGTTCCCCCGATTGCTTTTCTCATTAAATTCAAAATCAAAAATTAAGAGATTCGTTCATTAATCTTTAATTATTGTTCTCATTTTAGGATCTTAGTGCTACCCAAGAAAAGCTTGAAAAAGCCGGTGTTCCCGTAGTCACTGCACCAGCAACCGTCACAACTGAATAAATATACGAATTTTTCCCGTCTTGAATTACCCCACCCCAAATAAAAATTATGAAGAAAATCAATTTTTTATATTGAAAAAAATCAAATATCCCGACCTGATCCTCCCGCCCTGCATCCCAACCCTATTTTTTTTTGTATAAATACAGGAAATTGAATGATAACGAAGATGGATTTGTTAAAATAACAAATCAATGAAATTATAAAAATAATAATTATTTAATTAATTAATGAAATGAATGAGAAATTTGAAAATAAAATGAAAAATTTAGAAACGATTTTTTGACCAATTTTTAAATTATTTGATTTTTCCATTATATCTGCGATTTTTAAATAAAGAAATTTATTTATTATCGTTTGTTTTTTCTTTTTTTGATTTTTTACAAAAACGTTTTTTTTTTCTTGAAAACAAACCACAATTTTTAATTTGAATTTGAATTAAATTTGTTTAGTTGTAGATCGTAAAAATTAAATTAAAACAAAAAGGAAAACCTACATCGATTGAAAATTTAAATAATTAGCTATACGATTAATTATATGGAAAAATATTCAATAAAAATACAATTTGAAATTGTAGTAAAATATAAGATTTATTAAAAAAAAGTGTCTAATTAAACGTTTTTAAAAGGAAATTAAAAAAAAAATCTATTCAGAAGAGAATGGTAATTAAAATTAAGATTTTAGAATTAAAAATATAAAAATAAAAAAACATTAATTTATAATTTCTAAAAAAAAATACTCTCGGATTAATTTCATTTTTTCGAAATTTATTTTTATTTTTTCAAAAAACAGGAGAAAAAAAACTAGAATTAAGATAACAATTTTATTTTCTAAGAATCCGCTTTGTTATAAATTTGTTTAATTCTCCAGCCATTTAATTGCAATTATAGTGTAGAAAAGGATTTTTTTTTATATATAAACCAGACAGATAAATGACTCTTTTGTAGATTTTTATTTCTTAAATGTCGTAGCTTCCCAAGACATATTTAATGGAAAAATAAATAACTAAATAAAAAGTTTTCTTTATTCAAATTGATGTAATTTTTTTTTTTTTGGAAAAATAATTTAAATATCATCAGGTGGTCGCTATAAAACAGACAGACCAGTTCCTGAAGATCCAGTATATCTGCATGCATCGCGATTTTTTGTTTAAATAGAGAAATAGATAATTTGTGGTGATAAACGAAACAAATTTTAAAAAAATAAATACAATTAAATAAGAAAATAGAAAAGAAAAAACAAACATGTATGTTTATCTGTTTTAAAAAAAATTATAATAATAAAATTAACCCTATAAATATAAAGTAATAATTATTGGTCGTTCCATCCCTTATCTCCCGAACTCCCAAATTTTTCAGACAAAAAAAAAATCATTAAAAATTATTAGAATAATTAATTAATAAAAATTTTATATAAATATTAATAATAATAAAAAACAACCCTATATATATGCAAAACATTTTTTTTAAATTAAGAAATAAAAACTATATAATGCATATAATTAGTGTAATAATTTTTAATCTTTCATAAATAATAAAGCGAAAATTGAAAAAAAAAATATTGATAAAAACCGAAATTTTAAATTGTTTTTATTTTATTTTTATTTTTATTTTGTGGAAGTATGTTCGAGTCGTTTCGAGTCGATTCGATAGAAATTCATGCATAATTTTTAACATACGTCCACCTTTAGGATGTAGATATATGTTAAAAGCATAAAACCATTTGTCCTCTGCATGGCTTCTTGTTCTAGGAATTTGCAAGGTTTAATTAACAAGTTTAATTACATTCTATCAAATAATTCTATAATAATAAATCTCAAGAAATGCCAGAAAAAATTGGGGCGCAAGATGAGAATTAACTTGAAAAGGCAGAGGGAGAGGCCCTAAAAAGTCGAGTATGGCAGGGAAAAATGAGAACTCCCGACAATAAATTAATACTTATGAACAATCTATAATACCAAACATAAGAAACTAACTAACTATGTAATACTAAACATAAGAAACCTAACGAAACCTAAGCACTAACTAACTAAGAAACGTAAGAACTATTTTCTAAATATTAGTAAAAAGCAAGTTTAAATCAAGAAAATTCAAGATTGAGTCAGTTATACATTTCTTATTTCCATTTATAATTAAAAATTAAAAATATGGAAATGATCAACTATCCGGGAAAGAAAATTCAGCCAAATTAGATGAATTTTTCTTAAAAAAATTTGGAATTGAAAAATCTCTGGGGATTTACAAACAGATTAATGACGGGAAAATAATCAATTTAATTTTTCCTATACTTCTTCCTGAATTTCTTAATTTTTCCGGTAGCTTTCCGACTAATTTTCTCCTTATTGGACTGTTTACCGAATCATTCTGATTTTTCCGGCACTTTACTTTCCCTAATTTTACTGATTTTTCCTCATTTCTTTTATTATTTTAAATTTTTAAATTGAATTTCTGAATTCATGACCGTCTCGTTGCTTTTTTTTTTTTGGATTTTCTAGACTTTTTCCAACTATTTCGCCCCAACTTTTTGTCCTTTTTGTCACCATATTACAAGCATTAATCATTTTTTAGTTATGTTCAGACTTCTTGTGGCCGAAATTGGAAGATATTGAGTTATGGGCCACAGTTGTCCCTGGCAGAAATAGAGCACGAAATGAAACTCTAGAAACTCACCAAATATTTGGGTTAAGGGAATGATTATTTCGGAATTGATTTGGCTAATTGATCGATTTCCATTTCCTACTATTCTACGACATTTTTCGGGACTATTTCTCATGCGGAATTTTCTCTGATTTTATTGATCTTTTCGGGACCCAAATGGTCCGGGAAAAAATCAGAAAATCAAGAAATTTTGAATGTAACCATCCATCTAATTTTCAAGATATTTCTTGATTTATCAAACAAATTTTTCAATTTCAAGGTTTTTCCTAATTTTTATAATTTCCAAAATTTCACTTGCATAAAATTTCGCGAGATTTCATTCATAAAATTCAATTAAATGCGAAAGTATAAATTTTCAAGGAAATTAAATATTTGCTTATTATTCTCATGAATTTGGGAAACATTTAGTAGATAAACTGAATTTCCCAGAAATTTTTTTTGAAATTTCAAAAATCTAAAAACTCAAAATTGTTCTTAAACGAATAATGAAGAAAATAATTTCTCATAATTCCAAAAAAATCAACCCCTAAATTTTAACGGCCGATTTGCGCCGAACTTGGATTTACTACTTAACTTTACTCCATTTACTGAGGTTTGTCTGACAATTCCTGACTTTCTCCCTAATTTCCTAAATTTTTCAGACATTTCCACATACTTTCTCGGTGCGTTAAGTAATGATAAATTTCACTACGAATTTTCGCAATATAATTATTTTGATTTTGTTAAAAATGTGGTAAATTTAAAAGTATAGATTCCTAGAACATTTTCATGCGGTCCTCTACACAGATAAGGTTGCCCACCCTTGACTTAGAGAGCAACTAAATACTAAATATATTGAACTTATCCCCGATTCTCTCTATCTCTCTATAAATACATTTTTACTTAGTACTTACAGAAGTACTAATAATTACTAAATACATTTTAGAATTAGTACTTCGGGGGTAGATTTTTTTTTAATTTAAAACAGGCGAATTGTTTTATCTATTTGGGAATAATTTTGTGTTATTAGATTTTTCCCGTCCCGAAGACAATTTTTGGAAAACACCGACGCCAAAAAATTCGAAAATTTCAAGCAAATCGTTGATTTCAAAAAAACTTGCGAGAAAAACTTCGAAAATTATTAGATTAATTTTTGAAATCATGGTAAATTGTCACTTTACCAAAAAAAAAATTCATAATTTCATTGAAATTTGGAAATTTAAATTTTCTTTCAAAATTTCGGAATTTTAAATTTTCAATGAAATTATGAAATTTGTTTGGGAAAAGTGACAATTTACCTTCCACATTTTAACCTCTACCAAAATTCGGGGTAATTTTTTTTACTTATTTTGAGATTTTAAATTTGTTCATTATTTATTTGGGAAGAATTCTGCGAAATTTCAGAGCGGACTGGAAAATCCATTGATATTATAAATGCCATTTTAAAAATACAATTTATTAGATAAAACTCGGGGATATTCGGAGAGAAATTCAAAATATTCAGGGAAAATTCGGGAAGTGAAGAAAAAAGTCTGAAATGGTCGTTGAACAAGTTAGGGTTTGGTCGGTAAAATTCAAAAATGATAGGAAAAAGTTTAGAATAGTCCGCAAAAGTAGTGTTCGGGAAAATATGGTAATGGTAGGGAAAAGCTTCAAATACTCAGAAAAATGTCGAGAATGATCGATAAAAATCAGGAATTCGATAATTGTTAAAAGAGACGGAAAAAAAAAACATTAGCATTAGTCCTTCTTTAGATAATCTGACTTAGTTTGTTCACAGAATACTTTAATTCTAGTCTGCTTGTCAGCTTTTTACTCATATCGGCCTAAAGATCTAAAAACGAAATAACGAAAGTCGATTTAATTTATTCCAACAATTTGCATTTTATTTTGTACAAAAATATATAAATTGAGGGTGTATTTGGCACCCTGACGGGGCACATATATGCGAACAGACATTTTTCTTATATAAAGATAAACATTAATATGACGAGAAAAAAAAATGTTATAATACATAACTTAATCTAACTTAACGAAACATTAATTCTCCGTTCAGATGTTGGAGGTATGATTGTTTTACCTCCTCTTTATGCTTGAATGAAGCCAACAATTAAAAAAAAAAGGGGAAATACCCGTGTAAATTTGCTACAAGAATTTATTTGTCCCATTTTATACGAGTCCAGCATCCTTTGCCATACTGTAGAAGGCCGATTTTTTGTCTAGCAATAAATCGTTAGGTGGCGCAAATTCGGTTACCCGACCTTTATCCAAAACGATGACTTTATCCGAATCCAAGATCGTATTTAAGCGATGTGCAATTGTTAATACCGAACAGTCATTGAATTCGGTGCGAATCGTTTTTTGGATTAGATCGTCCGTTTCCAAATCAACGGCAGCTGTTGCTTCATCCAATACCAACACTTTTGTTTTACGTAATAAGGCACGAGCCAAACAAACCAACTGTCGTTGTCCGACTGATAAATTCTCACCACCCTCGCTAATCTCATGGTTCAAACCGGCCGTTAACCCCTTAACGAACGGTTTCAAATGGGCGTGTTCTAACGCTTTCCATAACTGCTCATCACTATACTTTTCGAACGGATCCAAATTGATGCGGAACGATCCGGAAAAGAGAACCGGATCTTGTGGGATGATTGTTAAGCGAGATCGTAACGCATGTAAACCCAATTTCGAAATATCTTGCTCATCGATTATAATCGAACCGCCAGCCGATTCGATGATACGGAACAGTGCCATCGTTAAGCTTGATTTTCCAGCTCCCGTACGGCCAACAATACCGACCTTCTCACCACCACCCACCGTAAAATTGATCCCCTTCAGCACCAAGTCCAAACCTTCACGATACCGAACAGCCAAATCACGGAATTCAATTTTTCCCGATTGCGGCCAATCTTTCGGTATTGTCGAATCTTGGGCTAACGACCATGGCGCCTCCTGTTGCGTTTCTCCATACTCCTTGATCCGTTCGACGGCAACAATATTTGTTTCAACGTCCGATGTCATACGGACCAACCAATTCAGTGTTTGGGTGACCGATAACGCATATGAAATTGATAAGCCAACGGTACCAGCGTCCATTGTATCGTAACTTAGGACGGCAAAGAGGGCGGAAAATAGAATGATTAAATTTCCGATCATTTCTAAACGAACGGCTAGCCAACGGTTCGATATGATACTTGGATAGTAGCAGACTTGATTAAAATCAACTTTATCTTCCGATTCATGGATAAATCTAGAAGGAAATTAAATTTTAATGAAATTTTGAAAAAACTTGACATCGAGACTCTCACCTTTCCTGTACGTGATAGGCACGAATCGTTGGTGATCCTTGAATACTTTCACCGAAATGGGAATAGATTGGTGATCGGGATACGGATTCTAAACGTTTCAATTGACGCGATGTTGCTACATAGAAGCGTTGAGCGAAATAGTAAAGGAATCCAATTGGTAGGATGACAACCATGAATAACGGTGTGGATACGCTGATTATCACTAATGTTCCGATGACCTACATCAAAAATTGTTGGAATTTAATTAATTAGGGAATTTTCTACATTTTCCACATGGTTTCTACCCCTCATATTTTCTCTTTTCCCATTGCTCGCTTTGAAAATTCAGAAGATAGTTTAAAGGTAAAATAGTTTAAGAGAAAAGATGGAATGTAAGATGGCGGACAACAAGATGATGGGAAAACTTGATTTACTATTTTCATCACCATCGTAATGGTCATCGGTGTTCTATGTCTGATATTTAGCCCGACTATGATAGGATTAGCGGCGAAAATCAGAAATTGTCTTTAGCTTCTATGTGACGCAGAGATTTCCGATTGTGGGTAGAGATATCCAATTAAACCAAACTAAAATATTCCTCTCGACTGTAGCCTAAGTATAGAGTTGCACTGTTCCAAATGCAGAGCCGGTTACAATGACAGGTGAGCTAGGAAATTTACTATTGGATATGCGTCTATTAGACTGCCTAATTTTAATTATTCTAAAATAATTCAGGTCCTTCTGGCGAAGAAGGAAGAATGACTTAATATTATTAATATAATTTCTTAACGGAATTTAGTTGTACAGTTCCAGGAACTTGCTTACTTAATTTTGGACTAAATATGACCTTGTTAACCCTCGCTCGCAAAGACGGGCGCTTAGCTACCAAACCAACTACACGTGATACAAATCGGTTTGACTTCCGAGCAGGTTTTATATCTACTTAATGCTAAATAGTAAACTACAAAAAACATACATTTGCTAGTAAAAGCTTATTTGCTGTAAAAAAAAGACGTTTAATTCTAATTATGGAATCGCTTATCGAACAGTAAAAAAAATATTTGTGAGCGCAGAAAGAAAGATGGCGTTATATGGAAAGCTTTGTTGTGCACGTTACATCACAGAGCTTAAAATAAAATAATAATAATAAATAATGATAATTAAAAATCAACGATATGATTACCTCAAACAAACAATAAGTCGTAACGTTTATTTGTTCCGGTAAACTAGTATCAATCACATCGATATCTTTGGAAAACCGGGACAGTATACGACCGCTTGGCGTTACATCGAAGAATGCTAGTGGCGCCCTACTCACCCCATACAATATATTATTGTGCATAACAATGGCAGCATACAGACAACCAAGCTGAGGTGCAAGGTCGCACACATACGCTGCAACAGCTGGAAAAGAATATGTTAGAAAAGAGAGATAGAGAAGATATGAAGTAAAATTTATGGTAACAGGGAGAGAACGGTGATTTATGTTGTGTGAGTGTGATAACGTGTGGATTGATTTTATCCCTCCAGGAGGTGTAGGCGACCCATCTCCCTCATACCCAATCAGTAAAACCGTTAAAAGCTACTCATGCAATAAAAAGAAGTCAACTAATTTGTTAATTTCTACATACCCGCATCAGTGTTGCTAACCCTTGTTTAACTTGTTCGGGTAATTGATAGTCGAGTACATTTATGTCGGTTGATATGCGCGACAATACTCGACCAACAGGTGTCGTGTCAAAGAATGCCATCGGTATCCTTAATACATTATTTACAAGTGTGTTATGTAATAGTAAGGCAGCACCAAGTGCACCTCTTGCCAGACAATATGTTATACAACATATGGCTAATGCTATAAAAAAAATGTATCGATACGTCAATGTACAAACGTCAGAAGGAAATATACATAAACTGGTTTTTTCTAGTAGTCACTTAATTAATTTAATTATGTAGTTATTTCGTCAGATATATGTGCTTTTCATGTTCGTGTATCATCCCATTCGCCAATAGAAATTTTAATTTTAAATACCCGCCATTTTGAATTGAGACCCAGGTTCCTTTTTCAAAATGTCGAGTTAGACTTCCCAATTACAAATTTATTTTTAAGTTAAGTACAATACACATTGTCCCCGTACAGAAATGAAATGCCAGTGGGTTAGTAATGGGTGAAAATTAAATAAAATAGCAATAATTAAACAATACATATGATGTCAAATAAACGAATACAAAATGGCTGATAAATAAAATGGCGAATTGATTTTAATTAATTTTCAACAATTTCCAAATTCAAATATTTTTTTTTTGACTTCTTGTCAATGAAAGAAAAAACCCAACGAAATTTGGGCAATGTATTTTTTACAAGGTAATTCAAGGACTCATTTTAAGCAATTAGGAATAGGTATTAACATATATGTCACAGACTTGTCAGTTAATGTTAATTTGAGGGAGATACAAAATTACGATATCCAGGGAATTTCTGATAGGATTGAGATTTATCACCTGAAGCTTTCGCAGAGCATCTATAGACACGCAGAGCATTTACAAGTCATTTGAAAATTGCATTCAAAACTAAAAGATTTCACTAAGCTCATAAGTTTATGTGGAGCTTTTGTCGGAACATCTTCAATTTTGTTGCAGTAAATTATTCGGATAGAAATTAGGGTTCAATACGTATAAAATTACATCCTAAAGCCGAAGCTTTCTTTGAGCATTAAAAGCTTTTATAGAGCTTTTGTAAGAAAGTTTCAGATTTGATTGAAATTTTATTATTCGGATTAAAATTAGATTTCAAAATGTATAAACATTTTATTCAAAACTTAAAGCTTTCTACAGATTTTTAAATTTACTCCGAGCTTCTGTAGAAAATTACTGGGTTTCATATAAATCAAACAAATTAGATTGAAAATGAATAAAATTGGTCTTCCAACATAAAGCTTTCATATTGCAAGTGAGTCAGAGAAATAACGCTGAACTTATTGAGGTCCCAGGACACTAAAATTGGGCCAAAGGACCATCAAAAGTGTCAACGTTATTGCTGACCATTTTACAAAAATGGGTTTAAGGGGCCTTACAGCACGCCTAAAATAAACCCAGAAAAAAATTATTTGTGAGCGCAAAATGAAAGATGGCGTTATATTGAAAGCTTTGTTGTGCACGTTACATCACAGAGCTTAAAATAAAATTATAATCAATCATCATCATCTATCAATATAATATCATTATAATTTAAAAAATCAACGATATGATTACCTCAAACAAACAATAAGTAGTAGCGCTTAATTGTTCCGGTAAACTTGTATCAAGCACATCGATATCTTTGGAAAACCGGGACAGTATACGACCGCTTGGCGTTACATCGAAGAATACTAGTGGCGCCCTACTCACCCCATACAATATAGTATTGTGCATGACAATTGCAGCATACAGACAACCGAGCTGAGGTGCAAGGTCGCACACAAACGCTGCAACAGCTGGAAAAGAATATGTTAGAAAAGAGAGAGAGATAGAAGAGATGAAGTAATTATAATGTAAACAGGGAGAGAACGGTGATTACAGAAATACGAATTTATGTTGTGTGAGTGTGATAACGTGTGGATTTTATTTTATCCCTCCAGGAGGTGTAGGCAACCCATCTCCCTCATACCCAATCAGTAAAAACGTTAAAAACTACTCATACTATAAAAAGAACTCAACTAATTTGTTAATTTCTACATACCCGCATCAGTGTTGCTAACCCGTGTTGAATTTGTTCGGGTAAGTGATAGTCGAGTACATTTATGTCGGTTGATATGCGCGACAATACCCGACCAATAGGTGTCGTGTCAAAGAATGCCATCGGTATCCTTAATATATTATTTACAAGTGTGTTATGTAATATTAAGGCAGAACCAAGTGCAACTCTTGCCAGGCAATAAGTTATAGAACTTACGGCTAATGCTATAAAAAATGTATCAACACGTCAATGTACAAACGTCAAAAGGAAATATTTATACTGGATTTTTCTAATAGTCACTTGATTAATTTAATTATTTAGTTCGTTAGATTATTTGTATACGTGTTTTTGGTGTTTGTGTATCATCCCATTTGCCAATAGAAATACCCGCCATTTTGAATTGAGACCCGGTTCCGTATCCAAACTATCGAGTTAAACCACCCAATTAGACATTTTTAAGTTGACTACTATACACATTGTCTACGTAGAGAAATTAAATGCGAGTGGGTTAGTAATGGGTTAAAGTAAAGCAATAACTAAACAATACATATGATTTCGAATAAATGAATATAAAATGGCTGATAACTAAAATGGCGAATTGATTTTCAACAATTTCCAAATTCAAATATTTTTTTTGTCATTTTTTCAGTTGATATTAAATTAAATAAATTAGATTGAAAATGAATAAAATTGGTGTTCGAAGATAAAGCTTTCATAAAGTGAGTGAGAGGGTGACCGCTGAAGTTATTGAGGTCCCAGGAGACTAAAATTGGACCTATGAATACTGCACAGTGTCAAAAGTGTCAACGTTATTGCTGACCATTTTACAAAAATGCGTTTAAAATGCCTGTCAGGCACGCCTTAAAAAGCCCAGAATGACAGACAATAAATTAGTCATACCCTTTCCTCATGAACATTTCGAGAAATTTATTTGTAAATGCTGGATGACTAGATTGCATGACAACGGCCATAAAACCTATTTGGAACTACATTATTCTGGCAGCTAATTTTCCCATGTGAATACGTTACTTATGAAAAAATTAAGTTTCAGTCTGAATAACAATAAGGCTTTACATCCCAATGATGGCAGTGTTTCGGGCATACTGACAAATATTTAAAAATATTATTAGGGTTGATTTTACTTGATTAATCTTTTATAAATCTAGTAGCATATCCACTTAATGAGCTCCGGCCAGAGCCGAACTTTGGTCTAGGCAGCTGCCCTAGGGCCCACCGATTAGGGAGGCCCGCGACGTACCAAAACAGCAAATTAGTATTATATTTAATCTGGCAAATTTAAGGCGAGAATTCATCAAAAAAGCGAGCAAGAGTGTATAGGAGCGAGCGAGTGTTCTGTATACCTCTGTTAACGCTACCTTTTTAGCTCTGTTCCGTTATTATTTGCGTTCTCTTAATTTAATGGGGAAAATATATTTTAGTTTTAAAATATTTTTTTAAAACAGTTTTCATTTTTTTTTCGAATGACAAACTCTATTATTTTTTTTAGAATAATTTCAACATTTATTTTAAACACTTTTGCTACTTGTGAACCATATGTACCCACTAAGGGCAGATGTAACTCACATACACCTCACAATACTTATTTGCTTGGATATATCTCAGACACTTCACGCACAATTTCTAATTCAAGCCTTTTGAATGATACATGCGAACCACTTCCTAAATGTAGTTTAGTGATGATTATGGAATGTTCAATGAGAATCAAATCGCCAATTTGTCTCAAATATCGGCAGAAATTGTAAAGTATACGCCAGAATCGGAAAATCCAATCGAAATGTTCTAATAAAAACCGGTTTTTAGAATAAAATATAGGAATAATCCAAAGTGGATCATCAAAATTTAGGTTTGATAATTTGATTTCCACATATGCCCAGGGAAGGGGCCCGTAGTCGATGTCTTAGCTAGGGCCGGAAAATGCCATAATACGGATCTGGCTCCGGCGAGCAAAATGGCCGTAAGAAAAATTGTTTAACGGGATTTTTTAATTCCTTAAAAATATGTTCCGAAATTAAGAGAATTTCGGGAGCATTGTCAGGAAAATTCTTTAAAATTCGATTGGCTGATTTTTTGGAAAAACTTTCTTAATAAAATCCCTTTGTTAATTATTTCGAAATATTTTGGGGTCATTGGATGAGTAATTTTTCGAATTTTTTTTTTCTTAAAAATTCTTTGAAAATCTTGAACTAAAATCAATCGATTTTATTGGATATTTTCCACATGTCGAGTTTTTATGGGATTTTAAAAATATAAGTTGGGAGGGGATCTCTTGATCTTAATGTATTAATAGGTAACCCTAATCATCCCCTAATTAAATCTATTTCGAAATTTTTAATTATCAAGTTTTCCGGAATAATCTAAATCTTCTTTTGAAAAATACTCAATTTCCAACTGATTTTTTATATCAACCCCTATAAAATCAGGGGGATAATTTTTAACAAAAGTTTGTTCAACAAATTACCCACTAGATCCTTAAGTCTAATTTTACATCATTAGATTTTCATATTCTTTAAAAGAATTTTTCAGAGTTCTAGCTACAGAATATATGGAGTTATGATATAGATTTTGAAATAATGAATATTTTATTTAGCCAATTTTGCAAATCATATGCGCCTTCAGTTCTAGAATTTTGTTATTTAAGAATTTCTTAAAGAAAGTGTAAGAAACTAGTTAAGGTTCGTATTCTAGATCCTTTGAAAATATTTGTACCAAATTTCAGAGTTCTAGTTGCAGAAAATTTTGAGTTATAACATAGATTTTGAAATAAAGAATATTTTATTCAGCCAATTTTGCAAATCATATGCGCCTTCAGTTCTAGAATTTTTTTATTTAAGAATTTCTTAAGAGAAGTGTGAAGAAATTTTGATCCATCGAATTGATTGGTTTTTTTATAAGTCGATTTTTTACGGGATTTTAAAAATATTAGTTGGAAGGGGACCCCCTGATGTTAACATAATGCTAGATCACTGATCATCCCCTGATAAGAGTTGTGTGAAAAGAACTCGCCTATCGGTAATTAGTCTGAGAAAAGAGAGTACTAACATTAATGGTTGATTTAGCGAAAAATCTGTAATTTTCTCAGTAAATTATCTCAAATTATAACTCGACTATGGTCGACTCCCATACAAATTATATGTAATTTCCCCGTTCCCTTTACCGCTACTCTACACTATTCAATTAATTTGTTGCTGTTTTCTATATAATTCTCTATCATTTGAATATGGAAGCCGGACACGTTTGGAGAGGATTCAGTCCCATAAAAATTACATGTAATTTTTATCGCTCTCACTTTGCTGTCATTCCTATTACTACGCTCTATTCTCAACTTAAGACGCTTTAATTCTATTTATGGTACCGCTTATCGAACAGTAAAAAATAATAATTTGTGAGCGCAGATTGAATGGTGGCAAAAAGATGGCGCTATATTGAAAGCTTTGTTATGGACGTTACATCACAGAGCTTAAAATAAAATAATAATAATAAATAATGATAATTAAAAAAAATCAACGATATGATTACCTCAAAAAAACAATAAGTCGTATCGCTTAATTGTTGCGGTAAGCTTGTATCAAGCACATCGATATCTTTGGAAAACCGAGACAGTATACGACCGCTTGGCGTTACATCGAAGAATACTAGTGGCGCCCTACTCACCCCATACAATATAGTATTGTGCATGACAATAGCAGCATACAGACAACCGAGCTGAGGTGCAAGGTCGCTCACAAACGCTGCAACAACTGGAAAAGAATATGTTTGAAAAGAGAGATAGAGAAGAGATGAAGTAATATTAATGTAAATAGGGAGAGAGTGGTGATTAAGAAATACGAATTTATGTTGTGTAAGTGTGATAACGTGTAGATTTTATTTTATCCCTCCACGCGGTGTAGGCGACCCATCCGCCTCATACCCAATCAGTAAAGACGTTAAAAACTACTCATGCAATAAAAAGAACTAAACTAATTTGTTAATTTCTACATACCCGCATCAGTGTTGCTAACCCGTGCTTAATTTGTTCGGGTAATTGATAGTCAAGTACATTTATGTCAGTTGATATGCGCGATAATACTCGACCAACAGGTGTCGTGTCAAAAAATGCCATCGGTATCCTTAATACATTATTTACAAGTATTTTATGTAATAATAAGGCAGCACCAAGTGCACCTCTTGCCAGGCAATATGCTATAGAAACTATGGCTAATGCTATAAAAAAATGCATCGACACGTCAATGTACAAACGTCAAAAGGAAATATAAATACTGGTTTTTTCTAGCAATCACTTGATTAATTTAATTATTTAGTTCGTTAGATTATTTATATATGTGTTTTGATGTTCGTGTATCATCCCATTTGCCAATAG
>JANTOP010069661.1:0-21795 GCA_027564815.1 Symmerus nobilis | reverse complement strand
CTTGAAAGACTGTGGCCATGGCTCCCATTGGGATCCAGGCTCTAATGCCGGGTCCGTAAATTCCAGCCCCCGTGCATTCGTCCTTCCGTGACCCGTCGAGAAGCTGCACAACTGTTTAATTTCAAGTACTGAATTTGTCCCCTTTTCCGGCCCCAGAGGCATCACTTGCCCCTTGGGGGCATATTACCTAACCTAATGTCTTATGTAGGCTAATAAGAACAGATTTCACTCCACGTTATGTGATTAGAAACAGTTACTGTTTGAGAGGGAAGATTACGAGTATATTGTATTTATAAAAAGTCACTAACCGCTCTTCAGAAGTAAATAATAACAGGTGTTGGTTGCAGTGTGAATAAAGTTTAATTAAAAAAAATTAAATTTTCAAAACATTAACCATAATTTATTAAACAATTATTTTTTTCAATGTTGAAACTATATTTTATCGGATCAAAAAATCATGCATATACAATATGAAGGAAAATAAATATACATTCTGTGTAAATAACAACTATGCAGTTGAAAACTGTACATAAAATAAAAAAAAAAAATACACACCAAATGTAACTGTAAAAAGCATTCGGTGTAGATGATTATTTAGCAATATATCTACTTTCACATCTCGACATAATCGTGCAAAAAATCGTAAACCACCAAGAAATGCATAATACAGTTTGCACTTTTAGTTTTATTTTTATTTTTTTTTATTTTAATAAACTTCTATATTATCGAATAGGGACTTAAAATTTATAAGATTTACAATATAATAACTTAGAAAAAAAAATATGTACATTAATTGGAAACATGTTTGCCTACAAGCTAATATTGCTTAATAATATTGTATATTTATATTTATATTTATATTTACAAATATCACATTCACTGTGACAAAATAATTAATGGAAAAATAAAATTACTCGTTCACGTTAAAAATGTAACGATTGCATTTTTAATGCAATGATAATTTTTTTTTAATTATAAATAGTTTATTTTATAAATTATATTTTATATAATTAATAGATATTAAATAGAAATAATTAATTTGTGTACTATTAATATGCAGTTGGGTTGCGGTAAATGAAAGTATCTGCACTACCAACTGTACTGTATTTTATTGTTGTCTAACAATTATGTTTTTATTTATTTATAATTAACCTATTTACGTGTATTTTGAATTCCATCCACAAAATAAGAAAATCAAATAGGGTTTCTCGTTTGAAATCAAATCTGATATTACCTCATTTTAATGAACTTGTTCAATTCACTTTGGAAATTATTTAAATAAGCATCCTAAATAGCTCTCCTGAAACACTGAATTAAGGAATAAAAAATTCCGCCGTAGCGAACGAGAATCGTATAATAACCCAAACTGTTAGAAATACCATTAAATGATTCCAGATAAATGAGACCAGCAACGATTCTAACAAAAACTTAGGAAGGTCATTTAATAAATTTTTTGTTTCATTTAGCTGACTATGGCTTCCCAGCCGCTGCTCAAAGCGAGTGATAAATGTTAGTTAAGCGGCTCTCCAGCTCCGAACAGTTGTTACAGAAGCTAAAATTCAAAGTTGGTTTCCAGAGGTCTCCGATTATCTTGACAAAAAAGCAACCACTGTAATATCCTATCCGATCGACCTGGTATTTCAATATGAACGAATCAGCTTCTTCCTTAAGTTCTAAAGCCGCACATGTGTTGATACGAAAAGACGAGAAAGGAGTATGTATATTAATTTAAAAATACCGATGAAAAGTACTACCTGACAAGATTAATTGCCGGCAGTGCTTCTGGGGTGAAACCACCTGTTACAAAAAAGTGCTACCGAATTGGGGTGTGCGACGTTTCCAAAATTAAGAGTTGATAAATGACAACGAAGAGGATTCGATATAGTCAGTTTGGCGTTTTTTATGTGATGGCCGATGTGATTACTGTAATTATTTTAAATAGCTTTGAGTCCTTCTTCCGTTTTATCACCAAATTATCGGTCATTGTGGTAAACATCCCTAGCTAAATGGACTATACAATATACATTCTCGATTGAATTCAAATCGGGGCTGACCAATTGACAACTGGGATATTTTGTTCCTTTAACCATTCGTGGGTATGCTTCGCAGCTACATTTGTCAATTTGTTGCGTTTTCTTGCGAATGTATGACGATCTTCAATGTGTTGTGGTTTTGAAGATGGTTTCTTACACGGTTTGTTCCAATTAATATTTTTGGATGAAAATAAAATGCGATGGATCTTACTTTTGGATATACTAAAGTTCAATTTGGCTATAATTTTCATTGTTGAAAGCCGATTGACATCATAATTAAATTTAGTATAAATTTGCGAATTGTTTCCATTTTTGTAGTCAATTTTCACAATATTAATCTGCATGTTGATCCATTTTCGTCAGCCGCGTAATTTTAGGTACTCCCGCTTTAAGTTCATTCAATTTAGAGTAATTTCCAGTTTAGTTCAGAAGAATTTTTCTTTTAATAATGATTCTAGTATTTTAACATACGGTAAAGGCCGGTCATCCTCTGGAACCGTATTCGTCCGAGTAAGTATTTGGCCGACCGACTAATCCCTCGGACTCGGACGAATATGACTCCAATGGACGTATAGACTATGGAGCAAACTGACCGAGTTGGTTTATTTAAGTTGATTAGGGAAGAATTTCAGCTCTGGGCTTTTAGTTCTTCTATTTCATGACTTCTATCTCAATATTTAAAAGAGATTTCAGAAAATGGGATTTCATGCGAAAATGTGTTCAATTTCGCTCTAATCTGCAAAACTTCAGATGTTACTGCGCTATTCTGTCTATTATGTCTGACCATTTGTGCTCTACTCTGTCCAAAAGTTCCTTAATGCTCATCGGGTGCACATTATAGTTTCTCAGCTTTCTCTTAACGATTGCCCACAGATTTTCAACAGGATTGAGATCTGGCTTATGTGCTAGATATTTCATTGTCTCAAATTTTTGACTTTTCAACCAACTTTGCACGAATGTCTTGGGTTATTGTCTTGATGAAATATAATATCCCGTTCCATAAATTGTAACAGCAAAATTCATATTTATTAAGTTCAGTTAAACTTTTTTGTCATTATTCCGTCTATTTGTACATACGGAGCAACACCAAAATAAGAGAAGTAGCCCCAAGTCATCACCATGTTTTACGGTCTCAATCGATTGATGCGACTCTGTTACTTTTTCACTTCTAGACCCGAAATACCTTATGCCATCCGAATTGAATCTGTTGATTTTTGTCGCTTCCGACCATAGAACATGTTACCAATCATTTTTCGTCCAGAGTTTATATTTTTTGGCGAACTCGATTCTGGCCTTTTTATTCTTTTCTGATAATTTCGGCTTATTATTTTTTTCACAGCATAAAAACTTACTTTTCGAAGCGATCTACGCACAGTCCAGGCACTCGCATTACATCCGATAATTTTAGTCATAGAATTAGGTTTTTTCGCCTGCTCATTTATAAGTACACGTGCAATATAGCGTCACTCTGTGATATAAGATTAGGTCCACCGATTTTTGCACTTTCAGATGTTTTTTTTTTCGAATATTCATCACTAACGCTTGGGGAATTTGTAATTTTCTTCCGCTTGTACGCATCGATTCTCCTTCATTCTGTTTCTTGACACAACGTTTCTCTACACTGTAAAACAAAAACCCTTCTTTGTTATTTTCGAGCGTATAGACAATGAAAACATTCATTATCATATCAGCCTGCTGAAGTCCACTGCTGAACATAGGCCTCCCCCAATGTTTTCCATTTATGTCTGTCCTGGGCATACTCCTTCCGGTTATATTTCAACCTTTTTATGTCGTCTGTCCACCTTGTTGGAGACATACCGACGTTACTACGACCTTCCCTAGATCGCCATTCCATCACGTTCTGAATCCAACGATAATCGTTAAGTGTCGCAATGTGACCGGCCCAACTCCGCTTCAATTTTGCCATTCGCTGCAGAATATCGGTGACCTTCGATTGCCGACCGACCCATTGATTTGTTCTATAATCCCTTAATGATATATTCAGCATCGATCGTTCCATCGCTCTTTGTGCAACTCTTAGTTTTTCAGTAGTTAGAGCTGTTAATGTTATTGTTATTGGCTTTTCCCATTACCAAATTATGCCCCAGATATTTATAACTAGTGACTAGTTCAATAATTGAGCCATCTATTGTAACGACTTGATTTAAGGTTACATTTGACATAATTTTTGTTTTGGTGATGTTAATTTTTAGACCATTTCTCTTAGATTCGTCATTCAGTTCACGGAGCATCGCAGCGGCCTCGTCCAGCGTTTTAGATATAAGGACGACGTCGTCAGCAAATCGCAAATTATTTAATTTTCTCCATTGATGTTTAAACCTCGATCACTCCAATCCAAGTTTTTAAACATGTGTTCTAGCGTTAGGGTGAAAAGTTTGGGAGACATTGTATCCCCTTGCCTCACACCCCTTTTCAGCTTAACTTTTTCGGTATTTTCGTGAAGTATTATTTTAACCGTGGCATTGCTGTATATATATTTTATCAATTGGGTGTATCGGGAGTCTATACGACATTCATCCAGTGCGTTTAATAAAGTCCATGTTTCAATTGAATCAAACGCCTTTTCATAGTCAACGAAAATCAGTATTAAGTCCATATTATATTCATTGCATTTTTCTATAATGTTACGCATTGTATTGTGCTGCACGAAATCCAGCTTGTTCTCGGGGTTGGTAAAAATCGAGCTTGTTTGTCAACCGCCTTGTGATAACCTTTGTAAATAATTTGTATATGTGAGATAACAAACTAATTGGTCGATAGTTTTCAGTTCAACTTTGAAAACTTGAAAACATTACTACGAGGATATTAGTGAAGCCTATAATGCTACTGACGCACCGAACAGAACAGTGCTGCAGAAGTAAACAAGTGCATCGTAGAAATAAATCATATGCTTCAACAGCTTATACCGTGCGAACAAGGCGTTACAACATTATATATGTTTTGTTCTTTTTAAGATTAGTTCATCATACTAGACTTTTTCAAATCCTGTTCAGCATCCATGAATTGAGCAGACTTTTCTCTTCTAAAGCTTTGTCTATAATGAGTTATTCCGTGCTCTTAGTCTATCGTTGAGTGTTGGTTATGATAGCCAACCTGACAATTTGGGATAAAGTTTCTCTCTCAATTATCAGCATTATCATTTTGGATACAACACAGATATAGATATAGATAAAACTCTCTGAGTAGGGAATGAAATGAAGTGAGAATGTTCACACTTAGCACTTCAAAGATTTAAGAGTAACACTGGACAGCTCAGTTGGAATGAAAATGCGAAAGGCCCTCTAGAAATATCATGTCAATAACAAGCGTCTATAACAGTGATGGCGAACCTTATGAGCTCGGTGTGTCTTTAAAAACCTAGCTAAGCTCGGGTGCCGTGTAACATAATCCATTATTTTTTGGATAGATGGGATTAGTGACATATATCTCGTGATGTATTTGTTTCATCGGGCCATACTTATACTCTTTGGAAGTAAAAGAGCGATTCATGTACTAAACAAAATCTTTCGTTATTGTTATGATTGATAAATTCACTTATGTATCACTGGCCGTCAAAGATGGAGATAAACAAAGAGAAAATTCGTTATATTTTACAATTGTTGATTTGACAAATTTTGATTATATTTTGATAAAGACGAAAACGCTAGTCGGGCGGCTGAAATTATGAGCGGTATCCCGATACTATGTATAACAGCCAAACAAGCGCACTATTGGTTTTGCCAATTCCGTTTCGGTAATTTCGATGTAAAAGATGCGCCACGCTTTGGTAGGCCTATCGTCGAAAATGTCTATGAAATGCGGGAAATGATCGAAGTAGACCCGTGTCTCGTTGCATCTCCCACGAGCTGAAGATGGATTATAAAACAATTTTGAACAATTTGTATAAGGCTGGCTTCATAAAGAAGCTCGATATTTGGGTACTGCACGAGTTAACAAAAAAAAACTTAATGGACTATGGAGCTATTTCTGAAACGAATGGTGACTGGCGACGAGAAATAGATCACATACGACAATGGCAAGCGAGAACGATCATGGTCGAAAGCCGACGAAGCGGCCCAAATGATGACCAAAGCAGAATTGACGGTCAGAAAGCAATTGGTCTGTGTTTGGTGGGATTGGAAGGGAATTACCCACTATGAGCTGCTGCTCTATGACTAAACGTTCAATTCAGCCATCTACTGTCAGCAGTTGGACCGATTAAAGGCAGCAATCAACCAGAAATGGCTAATAGGAAGGGTGTTGCATTCCTCCGGGACAACCAGGCCAGGCCAGGCCACACACGTCCATGGTGACCCTGTAGCTCGGAATGCTTGGTTGAAAGGTTCTAACGCATCCGCTCTATAGTCGGGATCTGGGACGAGGTGACTATCATCTTCGAGGTGACTTCTTGCCCATGGCAAACGTTCTTGGTGGTGTAAAACTGACCTAAAGGAAATTGCCAATAGGAACACGGCATTTTGAGAAAACGTCATAATGAAATTGCCTTCTAAATGCAACGAGTTTTATTTCATTTATTTATTTATTTTTGTTTTAAAGAATATTTGTCTGGCACAACCGGAGTTGCGTGTCACCCAAAATGTCTTGGCGTGTCACCTTTGACACGCGTGCCATAGGTTCGCCATTACTGGTCTATAACCTTATCATAAGGGTTTATACGGCCATTCCAGCTGACTGACATGGTGGAGGTGGTGTGGTACATGTTGAAAACAGCTGGCTGGAGCATTCTCTGCTTTATAATTTTTGCACGATATTCCAAGCAGAAGTAATGGATATCCGGGTATTCTTTCCACATGTCATGGTAAATTTAAAAATTTATTTAAACAAGTAAATCTTATAAGCAAACTTACAAGCTACCCTTTGCTAATTTATAAATTAATTAATTAAATATTGGCATAAATACATTCTTTTTAACAGGATGGATATAATACAAATAGGTAAACTGGCGCTATCCTTAATATTACGTGAACTTAATTAGATTAACTTAAACTAAAGATGAATTTTATTATATTTAAATGTCGTCGTTATAGACGGTTGCAATTTTTGAATTGCAAATACGAAACATTAAATATTTAATTCCAAATAAATACCCTTGATTTTTATTATAATTTAATTCTTTCTAAAACAAATTTTTTTTTTAATATAAATACATACTAATTGCAAATATATAAGTAAATATATATATAATCGTCACATTAACACAAATACAAATATTGACTTAAAGCTAACATTTTATTTTTCTTGAATATCCACTGTTTTCAAGTAAATTATAAATATTGTGTAATAAGCACAAATATAAAACATTGTGTGCACTTTCCTTTATTTTTGCATAACGATGTGAAGGACATGTAGTTTATATCTTGTATTAAAAGTCTCTCTTTGACTTAAAAATATGCCGTATGACAGCCAAGTAACAGAAAGGAATCTATTTTTTGTCTTGTTGTCTTGATGTCGTTTAATAAATTCCAGTTTGTTGTCGGTTTGTTGCTGCCGTTTTTTTTTTCTTCATTTTCTTGCATATTTAATAAATCAATTTGTTCTTATTATTCAATTTTTGAAAAGCTTCTCTCTAACATTGTTTGCTTTGAGATTGAATAACTAACTTAAGAAGGCAGAAAAAAACTTGTTGCATATAATCTCATTTTATAAGAAAATACATACAGAAATTATTAGCCAGTTATTTTTTTAGTAAAAGAATGCAAAATAATAAATTAGAATTATAGAGAAAAAATAACTGGTTTTGAGGTTTTTATAATCTTAAATCATGCAATGAAATATGACCTGATAATGGGCATTTTGTGAACAGACGTTATGGCCACAATCTTATTTTATTTCTTGCAACAATGTTAATTCGTTAAACATCTCTCTGACGTTACTTAATTTTATTAAATTTTTATCTCCGCTTATGTCAAGAAATTCATTAAAAATATTCTCTTTGAAATTGAGGATCATGTGTAATAAGATGTTCGAAATTTATTAAGTTGTTTGCCATCCCACAGGTGAAAACTGGTAATGGGCGCACCTTAGAAAGACGAACAACTTAATTGTTTCGAAGTTTTTTGTATCTTCTCTTGCGATTGTATACAGTTTTCCAGTATTTGTTTCTTTCA
The DNA here is from genome assembly GCA_027564815.1 of Symmerus nobilis. Lineage (NCBI taxonomy): Eukaryota > Metazoa > Arthropoda > Insecta > Diptera > Mycetophilidae > Symmerus > Symmerus nobilis. Next base: position 13,634 of record JANTOP010069661.1, on the reverse strand, counting down.
AACAATAAGAAAAGAAAAGCTTAACAATATACTTTACTGTCACCTAACAAATAAATGCGGGCATCTATCTGATTTAATGGTATATGCCTTGCCGAACGCTCATTTGATGTGTTAACTTTTCTAAAAATCAGTCGTACAAGAAATTCGTAGTCACAGACTCACTCAGACTTTTTAATTTGGGGACTCATTGAGTTCAGGGAAAATTCAATTGTCTTGAATCTTAGGCAGTTTCGGAATACTACCTGACAAAGAAATTTATTTTATTTTTAAAAATGCTAGTAACATCGCCTATTCAATAATTTCTGCTAATTTAGAGTTGCCAAAATTTGCAAAGTGAGACGAGGTTTTAAATCACTTTTTGAGATGGGGTGGTGTAGTACACCACCGCGGCAATTTAAAATGTTTACTTGGCATGGCAGTTTTCTGTCCCTAAAGGTCCAAATAGTTCGAAAATAGCCTGCAAATAAACATCTAAACATCAGAAAAACTGGATAAAATGTCAAGAAGAGATGAAAACATACAGAAAAGCCCAGAAGAATTCCAGATTCGAGAAAAGCCCACAAGAAATTCAGAACGAAAGTTAAAGTCTAAAATGTGAGGAAAAAAAATAGTCAGAAAAAGGCCTTACAAATTTGAAAAATGCCGAAAAAATGTCGGAAAAAGTCGGCAAAAATCGGAAAAACTCAGCTTGAACAAGTCTAGGAAAAGATAGTAAAACATCGGGAAAGATGTAAAATCAGGAAAAGGTTGGAAAAAATCAAGAAGAGATAAAATGCCGGGATAAATAGCGAAAACTCCAAGAAAGTTCAGAAATAGTCGAAAAAGGCAGGAAAAATCAAAGAGAAGTAGTGAATAAAGACGTTGAAAAGGAAAGTTGAAAAAAGTCTGCGAAGGTCAGTACAAGGTCGGGGATAGTAAGCTGAACACCAAGGGGAGGGGAGAAGTCGTTTACTCCAACTTTACAAGACGCTTTCTGCATTTAACTCGTTACTGCGTTGACAGAAAATTATCGAGTTAAACAACTTGGCATAATTACTGACACTTGCTATAGATGTCCGAGACGATGAGTTTTCTTTGAAAGGCTCTATTCAAGTTTCGAAATGATAAAACTAATGCTCTTTCGGTCTTGTACCATGACTTTATATTTTTACCCTGCATGATGTCCGAATTTCCGCCTCTGCAAAAGCTATCGTTCAGTTTCAATAAATGTAGAGTTCCTGGACATCTAGACACTTAGTCTTATCATTTCTGTGCGCCCAATAGCGGTTGGGGAGCAGAATCCCCGTTAGGGTAAGGCAATGAACTACCAATGCTAAACATTATAACCAATATTGATTAGCTTCCTTTCCAACTGGCAGCAACTATCAAATTTGCTGTTTCAACTATTACGGGAAAATGTCAAAATAATCGAAAAATCGTCTTCATCGTCATTTCGCCCTTTTGATATTTTTTTTGAAAGAAATCGAATACTGCGAGCTACAAATTTACAACTGTAGCCAATATTAAGGGGTCTTGTCTCTTTTGTTTCTTTCAGCAATTTTCAAACAAATTCACTTTTCTTTATTTTTTCCCTTTATTTTCTGAATTTTATCAGCTTTTCCCCGACTCTTTTGACTCCACGCTTTCTACACTCTCTCAGACTTTTACTCGACTTATTTTTTCTTTCCCAGTTATTTTGTATTTAGATTTGCCTTGGATTTACATGATTTTTTTCTGGATTTATTTCCTAGCTAGACTCTTATAATTTCTGACATTTCAGACATTGTCCAATCGTTAACCGACCTTTTCTGATTCTTCACGACAATTCTAAATCTGTCCGACTTTTAATACATTTCTCTCGAATTGTTCCGAAGTTTTCTGGCTCCAATTTAATAATTATGACTTATGACTTATTCTTATTAATTATCAATGTATTTGCACGACCTTTTACCGATTTTTTTTCCTAATTATTTCCAATCGTCTACCTAGTTTTCCCAGGGACCAAAGAAGGATTAAGAATAGTTCTGGATTTAGCATGGGTCCAGCGTAATTTTCCAATTAAAACGAAATCCCAAAAAATTCGTAAAACCAGGAAACAAAATTGAAACAGTTGTATCGTGCGATTTCTGTCACACATTCAAACTTTCCGCGTAATCTTATTCGCTTGTGAAACAGTCAAATATCTCTCGCCGGAAATGCAGTGAAATGTGAAGAAACAAAATATCAGAGAGATCTGAGTGAAAGATACACGCCATACGGCCATCTACGAGCCATGAGGCGAAGGAAAAGACGAGGGCGGAAAGGGGTACAAAACCGTTTAATTATATTGGTTTTACCGTCATTTTCCGCATTTTCTAAAATCGTTTACAATTGATTTCAAGCACCGACATCGCTAAATCCTAATAATTTATGAATATTAACTAGATTTGTTCGAGCAGCGCATTAGCATCTAATCCTTCTATGTTAATAGACAATTAGACATTAAACTATGCGTAATCTATAAAATCCCGTTACTACTCTTCCTCAGAATCTGGAATCCCTGAAGATGATACTATGGCTATCCAAATGCCTCCAAGGGCCGTAAGGCCCTCTAGCAGACATTGGAACTTAGCCTCTAACATCTTCAAACCGAGTATGCTTAAATAGGCCATTAGCACGTTTAAGCCATACAAATCACCTGGTGCAGACGGCATATTTCCTGCGACGCTCATACACGGAACAGTGGAATCTATACCGATTCTCACCAGAATCTTCAAAGCTAGTCTGGCTTTAGGACATATTCTCTTTTTGTGGACAGATGTTAATGTCGTTCACATACCTAAGGTCGGGTGCGCAACGGACTTCAGTCCTCAGACGTTTCGCCCTATCCTATAAGCCTTACTTCATTTCTTAACTAAACTATAGAAAAACTTATACATCATTATCATCATCATCTCGTCTTTTATTCCTCGTGGGAACATAAGGCATCAACAAATTTCCGCCATCTAAGTATGTTCTGGGCCAAAGCCCTAACTTCGTTCCACTCCTTTCTTTCTGCTCTGACTTCCTCGACGATTGTTCACCGCGGGGAGACATAATCTGGTATACAGATGGTTCTAAGGCAAAAGCAGGAGTAGGTGCCGGAATATACGGGAAAAAACCTAAACTTCAGTTCGCTGGAGTTCATGGACAGTATGCCACCGTATTCCAAGCCGAAGTATATGCTGTAGAATTCTGAATACGAGGAAGCATCAGTACAGGAGAATAGGAAATACAAGAATTAAAAAACTGTAATTTTTTCTGACAGCCAAGCAGCTCTCAAAAAAGGTAGAGTTCTACCAAGTCGACTTTAAACTGGTACAAAACAGCCTGGAGTCCCTAGACGACCAAAGCCAGTTCCATAAGGTTGAAATAATCTGGGTCCTGGGGGATGAATGAAATGACGATCTCGTAGCCATGTTAGGAGCGGGACTACCCTTCCATGGGCCGGAACCATTCTGTGGAATATATAAACCCTCACCAACAAGATGGGACTAATCTGTGGGTAGAATCTGTGGAGATGAAGAGGAAACGGCACGAGGAAGGAGTCAAAACGATTACGATACTTCGAGCAATACAACACGGAGCCGACTGGTGTCGTTAAACTATCACTAGGGCAAATCCTACGCTTCATAGCCAGCACCAAGCTGACTAGACTCAATTAATACACATCGCGATGCCAGCCTATTTCAGATAGGCCCATTTCAGTTTAGGCATAATCCGATGGACGTAGCATCATACCACTGTTCGTTCGAACATTAAACCGTTGGTCCGTACTTGCGGTTCCTCTCTTACTATACAGGACTGCTGTTAGAACAACTAATGTCATCAGTAGGGTAAAACCGCGAGTAAGACTAACCTGTCTCATGACGGTCTAGCTAAGCATCCCTGACCCGCCATTTGGCCTACCAACTGGTATTTTGAGGCCTGAATGTCAGTTTTCGTTGGAAGTGATACCTCCTAACTTTAACTTGAATGTCGCTTTAATGACAATTTTCGTATGTTCAGGCAAAAATTTTGAAAATTAGAGACAACAATTCGCACAGAATCTTTTATTCGAGTTAAAACAAATTTATATCTGTAAAGCCAATGTCGGTGGACAACTTGTTGGGTATTACAATTCGCTCCGAAAAAAAGAGACAAAGCGGGGCGGTGTGCGGTGCATATCGTCTTGAAAACCAAAACCCCTCGTTATTAAGAAGTACGGAGTTGTACCTTCGTTACAAAGACCTAAGAAGCAAGCATACGCTTTAATAGCATCTCATTTAACCTTGACTATATCTTAAGTAAACGGTGACTTTGTGGACTTATATTATCGATGATCAGTCGAGTGGAGATAGAAAATGTATAAGACGAACATGAAGTCGTCATGAAATGTTGCAATTGATTCATTTATTAACAGATTTACTCTCTGTTTTGTATATTGAAGAGGTCGATTGACGAAATCTAAATTTAGGATGCAATAATTACAGAACATCTTAATGTCAAAAAACTTTGCACAAAAATTCATTGCGAATAATTACATAATATTATGAAAAAGAGTTGATGATTAATCGAAGAAAAAAAAATGTAAAAAAGAAGACGAAAAAGATGAAAGATTTCTGTCTATTTGCTCGTCTGATTTACAAGTAATCGTTGAACTGGAATTGAATTTCTCTTGAAAAATGACGCATCGTCAAAGTCGAACCGGTATTTTTTAGAGACAAATGATTGGAGAGCAGGGAGAAACTTGATTTGACTCGGTATTTTATCTAAATAACAAAAGGTTCATAATTGAATGTTGGTTAAACATTGTTCTTTTAATTGCATTCAATGCACATAACTCGATATTACAAATTATTTTATAAATTACACATTCAATTGTTCTGTCCGAATTGGAGGCATGTTTGCTTTGTTGAAGTCTTTCTCTGAACGGATTTCTTAGTCGCGGTGATGGATAACATTTTGACATGCTACATTGTATGAAGGAGACAGCTGTCTATAAATTTACGACACCGTAAACTTTAAATCATTAAACTTGTTTGCCAACATTTGTCCTTATTTGTTTCCGTTTCCAATATAATTCATACCATATTTAAGCAACATGTTTCCATTTTTTATCAACTTGTTGTTTGCCCACCACCAACTGGAAAACTGTATAAAAATGTTAAGTGATTCAACGATCGTTTATCGATCGCTTGATTTCCATATGTAATGATCGGTTTGTGTTAAGAAATTATGAATGCGACGTGCACACAATTTATGTAATAATTTTATTTCAATTTTTTTTTTCCTCGGGTATTACTTCGGAGGAAAAAGTTTTTATTATTTATGAATGCCGAAACCGCTATTAACGGTTAATGTACTCGTTTTATTCTCTCATTTGTTTCTTCTTCATACACCGCATAATATTACACGATATTACAATTACACATTCATGATCGACGGTGGTTCACAAAACGACAAAACATACATTTCTGTGTGACAATTTCGCCTGTGCGACTATTTTATTTGATGATCAAGTTGTGTTGGTGAATTTTTGTATTTTATAATACAGAAAAATGTATACAGTTGGTCTTGAAACAAATGGTAGAAGAAGATGATTAACGATCACTGTGACCTTTAAAATATTTACCGAATCCAATTTATAAAACTGTAAAAACAAAGAAATGACGATGGCGTGGAATGATGCTTGTTTTTTTCAGTTTCTGTTCTGTTAAAAAACACCTTGTTTTAAACTCATTCTTATTCTGTAATGAACAAATATCATCGCTATCGGAGTCATCATCATTTTGCGGTCGCACATGCCATACTTGGGCGTACTACCGACGAACAGGTTAATTTGGGTAGATAACGACTAGAGATTACCAGCAAATGTTGCCAACGTTTACCATAAAAAGTTGGGGTTTTTTCTTTTAATCCATCGAAAATTGAGACATCACATACATACCAGGTCTGTAAGCTTAGAATTGCCGTTTGCTCATAGGTGGCGTTACGTGCAAACGGACCCATTTTCGAAAAAATGTCATATAAGGTTTTTTGTTGGATTGACATCTGTCAACAAAAGTCATGGAATATTAACATCAACAACATACAGCAAAGACGTTTGTTTTTCCTCGTCATCGCGATGTCGAGATTCGACTTTAATAACACCCCGACATGTAATATGGATGATGTTCTGGTTCCTTTCACCAATAAAATACAATTTCTGGGTCGAATCTTTAGCAATAATCAATCGCCCATCTTGCACATCAAGGAAGTGGTTTATCCTGCCCCGCAGCCTATGAAACTTTTCCAAATGCTGTGCTATGCAAAAGGAGGTCTACACCCCAAACTTTAAATCTCTACAGAATTCTCTTCAGATCTAAACTTGAATACCACCCAGAAAAATGCATTCTCAACCATGGCATGTGTGAACATCTCCACTCCCGACTGTCATGATCTCACCAAACGAGTTATGCGAAAGAAGTCATCTTTCAGTGCCATTCGTATGGCGATCGAGTGGGCGATCAAGCGAAAAATTAACAACATTGCAATTTTGACCGACAGCCTTAGCGGTTGCGTTGCAATAGCCAACAACACGTGCAACCTCCACATGAAAAAGCGAAATGAGCTTGTCAGGCTAGAAAACTGTAACGCTAGAATTATTTGAGTTCCAGGTCACTCTGGATTACACGCAAATGAGAGAGCTGATTTTGCAGCCAAGAAACCCATCAGCGAAGTTGAAGTCCCCCTGTCTATTGATGACGCGTACACAGAAATGAGCGTAGAAATCTGACGACTATGGCACCGCGAATTGAGATCATGTCCAGTGAAACCGGTTTCTTTCTCCATCAAATTTTTCCCCAAGTATCACCAAAGCCGTGGTTCTTCAACTCAAGTTGGAGTCGGAGACAAATTAAAATTTTCAAACGTCTTCAACCGTTAATGAGGACAATACGAGATGATTAATGAGATTCATACAATAAGCCATACTTATACAGGATCAACGCAGCCCAGAGCCCTATGTATGATACATACAGAACGAACTACTGCTTTATACTGCGGAGTTGGAAAATCTGTTTGATGCTCTGAAGAGTATGAAACAGATCATTTTCGTCAGTTTGTCGACTTTCTGGAGCCCGCACACATTACGTTCTAATCTTATTCAAATCACTATATAGTGTAACCTCAATTAACTAATATAATGTTTAGCGGGGCCTTGCGGCCGGAAACACTGTTTCCACTAGCGGAAGGTTCTCCTGGGTTTATACACATGAAGTGATTGATCTATAACTAAATATTAAATTCAATTTGTCTGCTGAGAAGCATTTGGTTGTTCACAAGTCATCTACCTGGAAACACCTGAAGGTCTTCCGAATAGAATAAGCTTCCAAGTTATTGAAAGCTGTCCCTATATCGAGGAAGGCTATCAGGGTATATAATGTAGGTTCTATTCGATCGGAAGATCTATTAGTTTTTCCAACGCCTTCAGTAGGACGTAGGGTTAGTACAGGATTGTGACTAGATCTACCTCCGTTTGATATGAAAATTACGGTTACTTTCCTCCAACTTCTAGGTACCCCAGTGGCGTGCGGTTAACAGCTTCGTACGGTGTGTAGAATTTTATGATCCTTTAACGAAATGTTACAGCCTTTATCATATGGGTTTGCTTTATTCAAGAGAACATCACTCCGTGCTACGACTAGAGTGCATGCCAAATATTTCCTTCGACCGGAAAAAATGTAAAGGCGCACAAAGTTGTCAGTTAGGTAAAAATACAAACATTAAATATTGATCCGAATTTCCCGATGAGGAAGAATACCAAAATATCAAAACTAAACTTTTCGTATAAAAGCTCTGCAAAAACTTAAAAGCTCCCACAAAGCTTTACTTTGTTAACCTAATATTTTACGTTTTGATATCTATTTTCAATCCAAATAACGATCCGTTAATGAAATTTAAAATTTTCCGAAAAAAAACTTTGAAAGCCTTGATAGCTTAAAATTAAAATGTTATTTTATATCATTTGGACTCAGATTTTTAATCGATTTATTAAATTTAAATAAACTATTAAATTTCCGCTAAAAGCTTTCTCAGTCAGTTGTAAGCTCAAAGAAAGCTTTAAATTTTGAACTTATAAGATTTTTCAAGGAAGGTCAAACAAGGACAATGAATGCCTTCGTGATAATTTGCCTTTAATTCAATTCAATTCAGTTCATTAAAGGATTTGTAGAGATTTTAATTTTCCACTGAGCTTTTTAACAAATGTTTCCAATTTCATTTAAATTTATTTATCGGGAGATACAAAACTCGGGAGGGAAAACAATACTTCAAGTACCACAGATCCTTCACTGATCAGAAGAATGTCCAAATAGGCGGACCATAGGCCAGATGATTTCGAGACTTTTTTGTAGCACCTCTACTTCCCCTTCATAATTCAACCTAAAGTAAAGAATTCATAGCCCGCATGATCTTCCGTTTGTCGTTCAAATGATTTGCACTACCGGAAAGGACGCCCCATGTTCGTCAGACGTGTCATCTGTTGAGAATACCGAACCGACACAACTCAGAAAGTGAGTTCCCAGTGGTATATCCAGAGTTTTTTCCTTACTGTCTGTCAAGGAGTCGTTCGGTTTCTTTAGGCATAACGGGATTATCGGATCCTTGGAAAGAACCTTGAACCTCGTAACCTGCTTGCTTCCTGAGTAGCTTCAACTGATTCACAGAAGTTTTTCCATGAGTCGCGCTGTGCTCTCCTAATTTCTTTCTTGTATTAATTGAATGAGGTTCTGTATGTTTGCCATGCAGAATTCACGTTCTCTTCCTTCACTATCTTCCAGAGTTTCCTAGTCTCAGTTCGTAGCTTTCTAAGTTCTCTGTAGAACCAGTTTTTGTTCCTATTAGGGGAGCGACTAGCCAAATTTAAGCCATTTACTGGCCTATCTACGACATGTGTCAATTCTGGCGGGTTCAAGAATTAGTTCTTCATTGGAAATGTAAGTCTGTCTGCCGCCAGTCTTAAAAACAAGGTCCAGTCTGTTTTCTTAGGATTTCTGAGAGGTTTACTGTGTATACTGCCAGAATATATGCTAAAGAGGACATTCGCTGAATCATTGGGCGTGTCTCAAGCAGCCATTTACACGCGTCTAAAAGCATTAGGATTCATCCAAAAACAAGGAAATTGGGTGCCGTACGAGTTGAAGCCGAGAGACGTGGAAAAGCCATTTTGTATGTCTGAAATGCTCCTCGAGCGTCATAAAAAAAACTGTTTTTGCATCGAATTGTTACTGACGACGAAAAATGGATTCATTACGACAAGAAAATGCTCTGTATTTGGTGGAACCAGATGGGAGTTGTGTATTATGAGCTTGTAAAACTGGGCGAAACCATTACTGGAGAGCTGTACCGACGACAACTGATTCGTTTAAAGAGAGCATTGAAGGAAAAACGGCCAGAATGGGAGACCAGACATGGGACATTGATTTTCCAACATGACAATTCTTGGCCACATGTTGTTCAACTCGTTAAAAACTATTTCGGAAATAGCCATATAGTCCAGACTTGGCTCCTTCTGACTACCATTTGTAGAATGCACTTTCCGGAATACGCTTCACTTCTACAGCTAATAATTACACAACATTTCACTGGCATGCGACCCGAGTTGAGTGTGGGAAGCGCATCTTAGTCATCATTAATGGGATAGAACCAAGTTGCAATAATAAATTTAATTTCCTTTATGGGTTGCCGACCCATAAAATTTGTACGAAGTTGTTTGGATCCCAATTTCTTGAGATAAAAATTGGTTTCAAGGACCAGCCTAGATTTAAAGCTAATGGAGTCCAGAGCTTTAATAGCTGCCTGGCTCTCAGAACAAATGAAGATGTTTTGATCCACATTCTTCATATTTAGCAGGGTTTGTGTACTGATTAGTTTGGCCAATATTTCCGCCGGGAAGACAGCGCAGCTGTGGGAGTGGTCCTAATTGCTCCAGTGATCAAAATGCAGGCTAGCATTTGTAACTTGTCCAGTCTAAGTTTTGTCGCATTGTTACCGGTCTTGGGCCACCACACGACAGCTGCATTACTAATAATAGGTCTTAGATTAGATAGATTAGATTCCAGAGTAAATATTTCGGATTAAGTCTCCAGCTTTTGCCTATCACCCTACGGCACTGCCACTGCAATAGTGCCACTTCGATTTTACGCCGTTTTGTGAACAGAACTTGATTAGATTTGGATGGATTCTCTTTTAAATGGTTCGTGTTGCCCCACCGTACTATTTTACCAAGTGCGACTTTAGTCAGTTCACATGAAGTATTAACACTTTTTTCCGACGATTAGAATAGAATTATCGTCAGCCTATCCCTGAATGAATAGTTTTACCTCGTTAAGTTCTACTGTAAGGGGGTCAACTAAAATACTCCACAGGAGCGGAGATAGAACACCACCCTGTGGACAGCCTCTATTTACCGAAGCTTGTGTGATAAGTTGTGTCTTGATTCAAAACCAAGATTCGACTACTGACCATGTGATGAGTCCAGTTAGTCATCGTAATTCCAAATCCGACCCTAGTTGCAGCACATTTAATGGCCTCGAAACTAGTATTATCGAAAGCGCCCTCAATATCTATTGGAAAAGTGCCAAGCAGAAATTCTCCAATTTCTCAGAAGCCAATGCAACACAATGGGTAAATTGGTGATGTGCTGACTCCACCGATTTACCTTTCTGGAACGCATACTTATTGGCATGTAGAGGGTGGCGAACCAGAGGACCGGCCCTCAAGAATATTTCGATCAATTTCTCCAATGTTTTCAGAAGAACTGAGCTCAGACTAATTGGCCGGGTTTCGGTATACATATTACCCTAACTTGCCGCCAACTTAATGGAATATAACATAATGAAATGCGGAATGCTGATGAATGTGGGTAATGTCCCATCAGACAGATAGCCAAACAGCGGCTTGGTGTATTATTAAAAAATAACGATTATTTATTTGGAATTTGTCCAATGAATTTTATTTTATTTATTTATTTTACACAGTTTCCAAGGAATAGAAAATTGTATATATTTTTCATTGATAAAATGACCTTAAGTTGACCGGCCAATTATCTACTTCAATTTAACGGTATGGTTAATCAATCCGGAACGGTTAATAAATTGCCAAAAATACGTGGCACGTTTTGATCCACGGAATTAAATTCTTAAATTATGGATAAAAATAATTCTTCATCCCTGCACCTATCAACAAAGCGAAAGGTATAGAAACCAACCAAACTTACTTATCATTTCCTTTTTCTGGTGTTTCGGGTGAAATGTCTAATCTATGCTCGCTTCTCCTGAAAAATCCCTAGTTTTACTTTGTTTTTTTCTTGTTTGTTCGTTCAAAAAACAGGAACATCTACTTGCGTACAATGTAGAACCATCAGCGCACCGTGCATACAACAGTTTCCACTAGAGAGCCACTTTTCAATTGTGGAAAAAAGAAAAGAAAAAAAAACAAACTCAACACAAAACACAGCGAATCAATGCGCACACACAGAGTTTATTGACACCGAAATATACAGCATGTATATGTATATCTATATTCAAGGAACACTTTTAATAGTCGCGTCGCGACCGTCCGTACACACCTCGAATTGCTTCGAATATAATATGAGAAGATTTCAGACAGAACATACGAAAAAAAAACAAGGAAAATTCTTTCGTTTTATGTTGTTGATGGTTTTGGTTTCTTTTTTTTTATTTATTTATTTATTTGATCACCTTTTCCATTTAAAATGTCATCGTTTCTTTATGGAGAGGGGATTTTTGTGGGAAGAGTTTCATCTTTCGTTCCCATCTCTACCTACAGCGTAATGTTGATTTTAATTAATTAAATTTAATTTCCATTCATACCAAATTATTCTTACAATTTTCCGTAATTATAGTAAATTTTTCCGAATCATTAAAATAAAAAAAAACAGCAAAAAACATCAAAAGGTCGTTATTCTGTTTATTTCATTTGAAACAAAATGAAAAAAAAAAAGAAAATTAAAATTGAGAACGAAACAAAAATATAAAAAAAAAATCGGAAAAGAAAACACAAATAAATATTCTCAAGGTAGTTTATTGCCCTTCCACCAACAGCCGACGCTACTGCACACGAACCGCTGCGCAACACATGAAAAATATACCAACAAATTCAACGGAACCCGCTAACGAACAGCTAGGCTAGGAAAAACATGAAACAGAGAAAAAAAAGTATTAGAAAATATCGAATTTGATTTTTTGAATCGAACGAACGTCGAACGGGGTAAAAATAATTTTTATTGGAAACGAACTTTTCGGATTTAGATTTTCAACATTTTTTATTTGTTTCTTGATTTTGATTCCCACCTAATCAGATTTGCATAATTTTACACATAAAAAACATGGAAAATTGAACCATTTGATTTTATCAATAATTTTTTATTGAATCAATTCACTGAATCACTGAAATGTTTTATTTAATTTTTTTAATTAATCAACAAATACAAATGGAATGTTTATATTTTTTGCTAGTAAAAAATTGCCATTTTTCTTTGTTTTTTTTTGCTTCTTTTTCTTATATTTTTTTTTAGTTCACAATTCACAATTAAAAATGGATTTTCGAAAATTAATGAAAAAAAAAAATATATAGAAAACTACCGAAAAACGAACGCGTGTTCACCTCGTCAAGATATAAAATTCAATGAATTAAAAAAATAAAAATATTCGATTTGTTGAATGAGAAAGGTCGTCCGAATTGGAGAAATCTCGATCAGAGACAGAAACTTTTCAAAAATTATCGCCGGCGGTTAACCGAAAAACGGTCGGCGGCGGCGGTTTAACCGGTTAAGCCGACACAGGGTGTCTGTAAATTCATTATAATATGCGAACATTGACACAGAATTATAGTAACGTCATTTATATCATAACTGTGGACCAATTTATAACCTTTAAAGTTGTCAAATATTATGTCAAATATTAATAAAAAAATATTGGTAAATAGGCATGTGCGTATTATTCGCGTTAACTATAAACTGTGGCAAGTAGAGGATGCAATACCGAAGGGAATTTTGAAACCCGGTATTTTACCGGATCCCGGTTTTCAATACCGACAATTTGATACTTTACAGATGATTTCAGAGGATTACATTATTGAAATTTATTTCATATTTCAATTCAATATAACAAATTCACTTCATTCTTATAATAATATTTTATATTAAATACTTCAGAAAATAGAATTTTACAGGATTTTCAGTCCAAATTCAACCTTTTTCATTTCAAAAATCAACCTTTTACAAATCAATTTCAACCTACTGCAAATGAAAATTCTAATAAAAATTTTTCTATCATAGATTATGATTCGATATTTTGTACCACTGTGTCCAACTATTGAAATGTACCGTTAAAAATGCTCAAAACAATAGAATGTACGGTTGAATGACGCAGTAGTACAAAATATCGAATCATAATCTATGATAGAAAAGTTTTTATTAGAATTTTCATTTGCAGACGGTTGAATTTGAAATGAAAAAGGTTGAATTTTGACTGAAAATACTGTATTTACAAATTGATAGTAACTCCGGCGATATTTTGTATTCTATGAAATCAAATCACTCAAACGATAAAACAAAACGAAACAATTTGGGTGATTGTGTCTGGGTTATGTTT